>JAJEJO010000089.1:1066004-1077478 GCA_020662805.1 Glaucomys volans | reverse complement strand
AGGAAGGAAGGAAGGAAGGAAGGAAGGAAGGAAAGAAAAAAGAAAGGTAGATTGATTTTGTATTCTATTTTGCTGAATTTGTTTATGAGTTCTAGTAGTTTTCTGGTGGACTTTGGGTCTTCTAAATATAGGATTATGTCACTGGCAAATAGGGATAATTTGAATTCTTTTTCCTACTGGTATTCCTTTAGTTTCTTTCTTCTTTCTCATTGCTCAGGCTAGAGTTTGAGAGACTGCTGAATAGTTGAATAGCTTCAAATACGAGGTTGAATAGAAGTGGTGAAATAGGGCATCCTTGTTTTGGTCCAGTTTTTAGAGGGAATGCTCACTTTTTCTCCATTCAGAATGATGTTGGCCTTGGGTTTTGTATGTATAGTTTTACAATGTTGAGATACATTCCTACTATCCTTCATTTTTCTGCTACTTTGAACATGAATGAATGCCGCATTTTGTTAAATGCTTTTTCTGCATCTTTTGAGATGATTGTATGCTTTTCTCTTTAAATCCATTGATGTGGTGAATTACATTTATTTATTTCCACATGTTGAGCCAACCTTGCATCCTGGGATGAACCCCACTTGATCATGTGGACTATTTTAAATATGTTTTTTCTGCAATTTGCCAGTACTTTTTAAAGAATTTTTGCATCAATGTTCATCAGGACTGTTAGTATGAAGTTTTCTTTCCTTGATATGTCTTTGGTTTTGGTATCAGTGTGATACTAACTTCATAGAATGAGTATGGAAGGGCTCACTCCTTTTCTATTTCATGGAATAATTTGAGGAGGATTGGATTGGTGTTAGTTTCTTTTTAAAGGTCTAGTAGAACTTGACTGAAAATCCATCTGGTCCTGGATTTTTCTTTGTTGGTAGGTTTTTGATGGCATCTTCAATTTTATTGCTTGAGATTGGTTTGCTTAAATTTTCTATGTCCTCCTGCTTCAATTTGGATATGTCACATGTCTCTAGAAATTTGTTAATGTCTCCAAGATTTTATATATTACTGAAGTAAAAATTTTCAAAATAGTTGTTGACTATTCTCTGTATTTCCATAGTGTCCAATGTGATATTCTCTTTTTCATCATGGATTTAATTACTGAAGTTTTTACCATTTTTCTCCTTTGTTAGCTTGGCTAAGGTTTTGCCAATTTAATTTGTTCTTTTCAAAGAGCCAACATTTTGTTTTGTTGATTTTTTTTTTTATTTTTGTTTGCTTCAATTTTGTTGATTTTGGCTCTGATTTTAATTATTCCCTGTCTGCTACTGATTTTGCTATTGATTTTTCTTCTTTTATTAGGGTCTAGAGATCCATAATTAAGGTTATGGATTTTGTGACTTTCTACTCTTTTAATAAATGAGCTCAATGCTATCAGCTTTCCTCTTAGAACCACCTTCATAGTGTTGCCGAGATGTTGATATGTTGTGTCGTCGTTCTCATTTACCTCTACTTTTTATTTCACTCCCAATTTCTTCGGCTATCCATCGATCATTCAATAATATATTATGTAGTCTCCAAGTGTTAAGTAGCTTCTATTTTTTATTTCATCATTGATTTCTAATTTCATTCCATTATGATCTACTACAAGGCAAGTTAAAATCCCTGTGCTTTTGGATTTGCTAAGAGTTGCTTTGTGCCATAAAATATGGTCTAGTTCAGAAAATTATCTATATGCTACTGAGAAGAAAGTATATTCAGTTGCTGATGGAGGAAATATTCTGTATATGTCTGTCAAGTCTAAATTAGCAATTGTATTTTCTTAGTTGTATGGCTTTTTTATTTAGTTTTTGTTTGCTTGATCTACCTAAAGGTGAGAGAGTTATGGCAAAGTCACCCAGGATTATTGTGTTGTGGTCTATTTGATTTTTGGAATTGAGAGGGTATGTCAGTGTACCATTCATAGGGTCCTAAATATTTATAGTCATTTTTTCATGTTGTTGTGTAATTCCCTTAAGCAGCATGAAATGTCCTTTTTCTCATCAGATTAACCTTGGCTTGTAGTCCACTTTATCTCATGAGGATAGAAACCTCTGCTTGTTTACAAGATGCATGTGAATTGTATGTTGTTCACCATCCTAGTACCTTAAGTCTGTGGATGTCTTTGACTATGTGGTGAGTCTCTTAGGAAACAGCATATTGTTGGGTCTTGGTTTTTTAATCCAATCTGCCAGTCTATGTATTTTGATTGATGTGTTAATGCCACTTATATTCAATGTTATTATTGAGAAATGAATTTTCCCCTGTCATTTTGATTTATTTCTGATTTTTAATTTGAATTAGCTTATTCTTTGATTGATTATTCTTCTACTGTACTTCCTCCCTTTGCTGATTTTCAATTTTATCTTTTATTTCTTCTTCATGAAATATTTTATAGAGTATGTTTTATAGTTCAGGCTTTTGAGTTGTGAATTCTATTAACTTTTGTTTACTGTGGAAGGATTTTATTTCATCATCAAATCTGAAGTTAATTTTGCCAAGTATAGTATTCTTGGTTGTCATCCATTTTCCTTTAGAGCTTTGTGTATATGATTCTAGGACCTCGTAGTTTTTAGGGTCTGTGTTGAGAAATAAGCTGAAATCCAATTGCTTATCTTTAAATGTGACTCATTTTTTTTATCTTTACACGTGACTGGTAGTTTTTCTCAAGCAGCCTTTAATTATTTATCCTTATTCTTTATGTTAGGCATTTTAATAATAATGTGCCTTGGTATGGGTCTCCTGTAATTTTGTATATTTGGAGTCCTGTGAGCCTCCTGTATTTGATTTTGCATTGCATTCTTAAGGTTTGGGAAATTCTCAGATATTATTTCATTGAAAAAATTGTGAATTCCTTTGGTTTGTATTTCTAATCCTTCATCTAGCCCAATAAATCTTGAATTTGATTTTTCATGTTATCCTATATTTCTTTTTTTGTTGTTACAAATTCATTTAATGACTAATAAGAGTTGGATTCTCATGCACTCAATTTTTTGCATGTTAATTTGATTGAAATGCATAAAATTTTATGTTGTAAACACAAATAGTTGAAAAAGTGAAATGTATATTAATAGGTTTTTCCAAAAACAGTGGATATTACTACTGGATATTACATTGAAACTTGGAAGGTACTATTTTTTAATTTATTTATTTTTATTATGTTTTTTAAGCTTAAATTTGTTTTAATTAGCTATACATGACAGGATAAGGTACTTTGATACATCATATATAATGGAGTTATTTTTCTAGCCGTACATGATGTAGAATTCCACTAGTCATATATATATATATATATATATATATATATATATATATGTACATAGAGTAAAAATGTCTGATTTATTTCACTATCCTTCCCATCCTCATGCCCCTTCTCTGTTCACTCACCGGTACCTAATGTAAAGTACACCTACTCTTCCTTAGGCCCCCACTATTGTGAATTAGCATCCACATATGACAGAAAAGATTTGGCTTGTGGTTTTTTGGGATTGGTTTATTTCACTTAGCATGTTATTTTCTAGCTCCTTATTCCTTGAATGTTCTGATTATGGTCTCTTAACAACTTTTCTCCATGGTCATCTTTATTTTCAAGATCATGTAATTTGTCTTTGTTTCTGGAAACTCCTCCAAGTGGTCTAGTCTTCTGGTGATGCTTTCCATTGCGTTTTTAATCTATTTTATTGATTCATTCATTTTGAGGATCTTTGATTGATTCTTCTTCAGAATTTCTATCTCCTTATTGAAATGAACTTTCACATGTTGGATTTTCCCTCTGATTTCACTCCTGACAAACTTTGGTTTGGGATGGTTTGTGCTTTTGCTTTGTCATACTCTATATTTCTACCATGTATCAGTAAGAAATTGAAGCAGACCAGCTCTGGACACCTTCTCTGCTGTTTCCATTTTCTAAATACAACTTGCTTTCTATGCTTGCCTCTGCATCTCTCAGGTGTTCAATCTTCACATCTGTGGAAATGGGAACTCATCTGTACCAGTAATATATTTGGAGGTCCTACCAAAATCATTATCATCGACCCTGGCCCAATCACATACCACCTTCAGGATCCTTGGTACCTGTTCCTGGTGTAGACTTGGCACCTGTGCTGCAGCTCCCCATTTACCAACATGTTTGGAAGCTGGTTCAGCCATCTTGGATTGTTCCAGAAGCAGAAGTTGCCATCTCTAGGTGGAGCACCTCCCATCCTGAGATACCTGCTGGAGTCTGGAAGATCATTGTCAGTTTCCTCTCATGCATAAGGCTACTGAAGACTGGGAGGTTTGAATAGTATATGATCTAGTACCTCTATATACTCTTTTCTTATTCCATTAACAGTTACATCCTATACCCATCTCCATCCTCTTTGTCCGCCATTAAAAACTGTAGCCCTAATTGCAAATCTATTGGTTATATGGTAGATAATAATGGAATTCATCCTCTCTATTTATTATAACAATACTATTAACACCTTCATAGGGATTCTTTGGTTTAGGGATGCATAATATCTGTATTGGGTGTTGCTAATATTGATCTCTTCCTTGAAGAAGAAGTATTTGAAACCTGCAGAGTCACTATAACCCTATAGGGGGTAAACATCAATACCTCAGATCCTCACTGCTGGAGGGGAAGATGCATGAACACCATGAAAAACCAAGAGATGAAAGTGTTCAAAACAAACCAAGATTCTATATTAGTAGAAGTCAATGACAGAAAGGTAGAAAAATGTCAGAAAAAGACAACAAAATGTACATAATTAAAATGGTCCAGGAAGCAAAGGATGAGATAAGAGAGGAAATGCAAGCATGAAAGATCACTCCAATAAACAGTCAAAAGAGCAAATGCAGAAAGCAAATTATCATTTCAGTAAAGAGGTAGAGATTCTGAAAAAATCCAAACAGAAATCCTTGAAATGAAAGAAACAATAAACCAAATTAAAAACTCAATAGAAAGCATCACCAACAGACTACATCACTTGGAAGACAAAACCTCAGACAATGAAGAAAAAATATTTAATCTTGAAAACAAAGTAGACCAAACAGAGAAGATGGTAAGAAGTCATGAACAGAACCTACAAGAATTATGGGATATCATGAAAGGACCAAATTAAAAAAATATTGGGATTGAAGAAGGCACAGAGACACAAACCAAAGGAATGACCAACCTCTCCAATGAAATATCAGAAAATTTCCAGATTCCTAAGAATGAAATGGAAAATCAACTACAGAAGGCTTACACAACACCAAATGTACAAAATTACAACAGATCTACACCTAGGCACAGTATAATGAAAACACCTAACATACAAAGTAAAGATAGAAATTTAAAAGTTGCAAGAGAAAAGCATCAGATTACATATACAATGAAACACACATGGAAATCAGCAGACTTCTCAGCCCAGACCCTTAAAGCTAGAAGGGTCTGGAACAGCATATTTCAAGCTCTGAAAGAACATGTTTTGCCAACCAAGAATCTTATACCCAGCAAACTAACCTTCTGATCTGAAGATGGACTAAAATCCTTCTATGATAAACAAAAGTTAAAAGAATTTACAAATAGAAAGCCTACATTAGAGAACATTCTCAGCAAAATATTCCATGAGGAGGAATTTAAAAAAAAACAATGTAAGTCAGCAAAGGTAGGAGCTACTCTAAAGGAAATGCCAATCAAAGGAGAAACCAAGTCAAGTTAAAAACCAAAATTAAGCCAAAATGACCAGGAATACAAATAATTTCTCAGTAATAACCCTGAAAGTAAATGGCCTAACTTATCAATCAAAAGACATAGACTGGCAGATTGGATTAAAAAGAAGACCCAACAATATGCTGCCTTCCAGAGACTCATCTCATAGAAAAGGACATTCACAGACTAAAGATGAAAGGATCAGGAAAAGCATACCAGGCACAAAAACTCAGTAAAAAAGCAGGGGTTTCCATTCTCATATCAGATAAAGTGGACTTCAAGCCAAAGTTAATCAGAAGGGGTAAAGAAGGACATTTCATACTGCTTAAGGGAACCATAAATCAAGAAGACATAACAATCATAAATATTTTGCCCCAAACAATGGCCCATCTATGTACATCAAACAAATCCTTCTCAATTCCAGGAACTAAATAGACCACAGCACAATAATTCTGCATGACTTTAACATACAACTTTCACCACTGGTTAGATCTTCCAAACAAACACTGAACAAAGGAACCATAGAACTCAATAACACAATCAATAACTTAGACTTAACAGATGTATATAGAATATTCCATCCATCAACAAGCAAATACACTTTCTCCTCATTAGCACATGTGTCCTTCTCTAAAATAGACCACACGTTATGCCACAAAGTAGCCCTTAATAAATGCAAAAAACATAGAGATACTACCTTGTATTCTATCAGATCATAATGGAATGAAATTAGAAATCAATGATAAATAAAAACATAGAAACTACTCCAACACCTGGAGATTAAATAATATGCCATTGAATGATGCAATAATAACAAAAGACATCAGGGAGGAGATAAAAAAACTTCTTAGAGGTAAATGAGAACAACAATACAACATATCAAAATCTCTGGGACACTATGAAAGCAGTCCTAAGAGGAAAATTCATTGCATGGAGCACATTCAATTAAAGAAAAAAAGTCAACAACTAAATGACCTAACATTATATCTCAAAGCCCTAGAAAAAAGAAGAACAGATCAACACCAAAAGTAGAAGAAAGGAAGTAATTAAAATTGGAGCTGAAATCAATGAAATTGAAACAAAAAAAAAAATTCAAGAAATTGACAAAACAAAAAGTTAGCTCTTTGAAAAAGTAAACAAAACAGATAAAACCTTAGCCACACTAATGAAGAGAAGGAGAAAACTCAAATTACTAAAATGTGTGATGAAAAAGGAAATGCCACAACAGACATTGAAATACATAACATAATTAGGAGCTACTATGAAAATCTATACTCAAACAAAATAGAAAACCTTGAAGACATTAACAAATTATTAGAGACATATGATTCTCCCAAACTGAATTAGGAGGATGCACACAATTTGAACACATCAATTTCAAGCAATGAAATGGAAGAAGCCATCAAAAACCTACCAACTAAAAAAAGCCCAGAACTAGATAGATTCTCACCTAAGTTCTAAAAGACCTGTAAAGAAGAACTTATACCAAGACTCCTCAAAGTATTCCATGAAATAGAAAAGGAGGAAACCCTTCCAAACTGATTCTATGAAGCTAGTATCACCCTGATACCAAAATCAGACAAAGGCACATCGAGGAAAGAAAACCTTAGACCAATATCCCTGATGAACATAAAAGCAAAAATCCTTAATGGAATTCTGGCAAGTTGCATACAAAACATATTAAAATGATAGTGCGCCATAATCAAGTGGGGTTAATCCCTGGAATGCATGGTTGGTTCAATATCTGGAAATCAATAAATGTAATATATTATTACATCAATGGACTTAAAGACAAGAATCATATGAATATATCAATTCACATAGAGAAAGCATTTGACAAAATACAACTCTTCATGTTCAAAACACTAGAAAAATAGGAAAAGAATATACCTCAACGTTACAAAGGCTATCTATGCTAAATCCATGGCCAATATCAATTTTAATGGAGAAAAACTGAAAGCAGTCCCTCTAAAACCTGGAACAAGATAGGGATGCCCATTTTCACCACGTCTATTCAACATCATCCTTGAAACACTAGCCAGATCAATTAGACAGACCAAAAAAAAATTAAAGGGAAATGAATAGGAAAAGAAGAACTCAAACTATCACTATTTGCCAATAAGATGATTCTATATTTAAAAGAATAATAATTTTATGGCATTTTCAGATAAATGGATGGAATTGGAGATTATCATGCTAGGTGAAATAAGCCAATCCCAAAAAACAAAGGCTGAATGTTTTCCTGGATAAGCAGATGATGATATAGAATTTGGTTGCGGGGTGTGAGGGGTGAGAGAGGAATGGAAGATCTTTACCTTATGTAGAGGGAAATGAGAGGAGGAGGAGGTGGGGGTATGAAAAATGGTGGAATGATACAGACATCATTAACCTATGTACATGTGTGATTAACAAGAATGATATGTATGTACATCATGCACAACCATAGAAATGAAAATTTGTACCCCTTATGTGTACAATGAATCAAAATAAAGTCTGTAAAAATAAAAAAAATCCAAAAACCTCCACCAGAAAACATCTAGAACTAATAAATGAATTCAGCAAAGTAGAAGTATATAAAATCAACATGCATAAGTCTAATGCATTTCTATTCATAAGTGATGAATCCTTTGAAAGAGAAATCAGAAAAACTACTCCATTCACAATAGCCTCATAGAAATAAAATACTTTGCAATTAATTTAACAAAAGAGGTGAAAGACCCTATAATGAAAACTATGGAACACTAAAGAAAGAAATGAAAGAAAACCTTAGAAGATGGAAAGATCTCCCATGTTCTTGGAGAGGCAGAATTAATATTGTCAAAGTGATCATACTTCCAAAGGCGCTATACAGATTTAATGCAATTCCAATTAAAATCCCAATGATGTTCCTCATAGAAATATAGAAAGGAATCATGAAATTCATCTGGAAGAATAGGAGACCCAGAATAGCCAAAGCAACCCTGAGCAGGAAGAGTGATGCAGGAGGTATTTCAATACCAGACTTTAAACTCTAATATAGAGCAATAGGAACAAAAATAGCATGGTACCATTCCGAGTTTTTTGAGGAATCTCCATACTGCTTTCCAGAGTGGCTGCACTGATTTGCAACTCCACCAGCAATGTACAAGTGTGCTTTTTCCCCCACATCCACACCAACACTTATTATTGCTTGTATTCCTGATAATCGCCATTCTAATTGGAGTTAGATGAAATCTTAGGGTGGTTTTAATTTGCATTTCTCTAATTACTAGAGATGATGAGCACTTTTTCATATATTTGTTGATCACCTGTGTATCTTCTTCTGTGAAGTGTCTGCCCAGTTCCTTAGCCCATTTATTGATTGGATTCTTTGCATTTTTGGTGTAAAGTTTTGTAAGTTCTTTATAAATTTTGGAGATCAGTACTCTGTCTGAAGTGTATGTGTGGAAAAGATTTTCTCCCACTCTGAAGGCTCTCTTTTCTAATTATTGATTGTTTCTTTTGCTGAGAAAAAACTTTTTAGTTTGAATCTGTCCCATTTATTGATTTTTCCTTTTATATCTTGCGCTCTGGTGGTCATGTTGAGAAAGTCTGGTCCTAAACCAATATGAAGAAAATTTGGGCCTACTATTTCTTCTATTTGGCCAAGAGTCTCAGGTCCAATTCCTAAGTCCTTGATCCATTTTGAGTTGAGTTTTGTACAGGGTGAGAGATTGGGATTTAATTTCATTTTATTGCATATGGATTTCCAGTTTTGCCAGCACCATTTGTTGAAGAGGCTACTTTTATCCATTGCATGTTTTTGGAAAATGGGATGGGAGGGGGTGGGGAAAGGAAAGATAGTAGACTGAACCAGACAGTATTACACTATGTATATGTAAGATTATATGAATCGTGTGAATCTACATTGTGAAAAAAAGAAGATATATTCCCTGCTGCATAATTATATCAAAATGTGTTCTACTGTCATGAATAATTAAAAAGAACCAATTAAAAAATAGCAAAAAAAAAAAACCCCAAAACACAACATGGTATTGTCACCAAAATAGACAGGTAGACCAATGGTACTGAATAGATGACACAGAGACAAACCTACATAAATCCAGTTATCTCATACTAAGCAAAGGTGCCAAAAAACATACAAAAGAGAAAAGATAGCCTCTTCAACAAATAGTGCTGGGAAAACTAGAAATCCATATGCAGTAAAATGAAATTATACCCCTCTCACCCTGCACAAAACTCAACTCAAAATGGATCAAGGACCTAGGAATTAGACCTGAGATCCTGCAACAAATAGAAGAAAATTAGGCCTGAATCTTCATCATGTTGACTTAGGACCAGACTTCCTTAACAAGGGTCCCGCAGCACAAGAAGTAAAAGCAAGAATCAATAAATGAGATGGATTCAAACTAAGAAGTTTTTCTCAGCAAAGGAAACAATCAGTAATGTGAAAAGAGAGCCTACAGAGTGGGAGAAAATATTTTCCACAGACACTTCAGATAGAGCACTAATCTCCAAAATTTATAAATAACTTAAAAGACTTTACACCAAAAATACAAAGAACCCAATCAATAAGTGTGCTAAGGAACTGGAGCAGAGACTTCACAGCAGAAGATGTATAGGTAATTAGCAAATACATGAAAAAGTGTTCAACATCTGTAGTAATTAGAGAAATACAAATCAAAATCACTCTATGATTTCATCTCACTCCAAGTAGAATGACTATTATCAAGAACATAAGTAATAATTAGTGTTGGCATGGTTGAGGGGAAAAAGGCACACTTGTACATTGCTGGTGGATTTGCAAATTGGTGCCTCCACTTTGGAAAGCAATATAGAGATTCCTCAGAGAATTTGGAATGGACCCACCATTTGACCCAGTTATCCCGCTCCTTGGTTTACACCCAAAGGACTTAAAAGAGCATACTACAGTGATGCAGCCACATCAATGTTTTTAGCTGCTCAATTCACAATAGCAAGATTGTGGAACCAACCTAGATGCCCTTCAATTGATGAATGGATGAAAGCCTGTGGTATGTATACACAATAAAATATTATTCAGCCATAAAGAAGAAAAAATATGGCATTTGCAAGTAAATGGATGGAGTTAGAAAATATCATACTAAGTGAAATAAGCCAATCCCAAAAAACCAAAGGCCAGATGTTTTCTCTGATAAGTGGATGATGACACACAATGGGGGTGCAGTGGGTAAGAGAAGAATGGAAGAACTTTGGTTTGTATGGAGGGTAATGGGGCTGGAGGAGGTAGGGGAAGGAAAGATAGTAGACTGAGACAGGCATCATTACCCTATGTACATGCATGATAAAAGAAATGGTGTGACTACATCGTGTACAACCATGGAGATGAAAAGTTGTACTCCATTTGTGTACAATGAATCAAAAAGCAGTCTGGAAAAATAAAAATAAATTGTAAAAATGTTATAACTTAACATATAATATATAGGTTAGAAATTTGAGAGAGAAAATGGGGCAAAAATGTATGTAAAAAATTAATGACTGACCAAAATAATGTGACCCAAAATAGCAGGTCACACATCAGAAGTTCAGAAAATAGCGGTTTAAGTAGAGACACAGAATGTTTTGAAAAGAATCAAAGAGAAAAAATAGAGTTACAGAACAATAATATAAATTACAGCATATATCCCATGAAAATTAAAAATCAAAAACCTCATATACCATTAACAATTATTGGTAAATTAATAATATAAATGATAATAATTGTATCCAAATGATAGAGAGATAGGATTTCTTTCATGATTTCAGAGTTTTCTTGTTAAATACTTTTAAAGATGGTTTATAGATATTTGTTTACTGGATATAAATA
>JAJEJO010000089.1:1013238-1056984 GCA_020662805.1 Glaucomys volans | reverse complement strand
AGCATCTTTGGAAGTATGGCCATTTTGATTATATTGATTCTGCCTATCCAAGAACATGGAAGATCTTTCCATCTTCTAAGGTCTTCCTCAATTTCTTTCTTTAATGTTTTGTAGTTTTCGTTGTAGAGGTTTTTCACCTCTTTTGTTAGATTGATTCCCAAATATTTTATTTTATTTGAGGCTATTTTGAAAAGAGTTGTTTTCCTCAATTCACTTTCAGATGATTCATCGCTTATGTAGATAAATGCATTCAATTTATGTATGTTTATTTTATATCCTGCTATTTTGCTAAATTCATTAATTAGGTCTAAGTCATATTTTCTGACTTAACCCTGTGGAGAGAAACGCATCCCAACTCATAGGACAGACACGGTAAAGTGTGATGTCAGAGACAGCGCTCCATTGTTGAGGAAGCTACCTAATCCATGTTTGCTTCAGTGCTCTGTAAATACACCCAGGACTAGTGCAGATCAGCCCAGGAGGGGCATGCACAGGGCAGTGGCTGACACAGATGCTGGACATGACCGTGGAACCGTCATCACAGTCACATAGGCAGAGCAACTGCTGATGCTGTTTAGTATAGTCCTTCTCCCTCCCTCGCCTCCTCCCCTGCCTCCTACCCCCCCCTTTTCTCTTTTTTTTATATGCATTTAGTGCAACCAAAGGTCTACAGATTTCTCTAAATACCAGTTTTGAGCCCAAGCAGCTCATCCCTGGGAACTGTCTCTACCCCTGTGAGAAAGGTAGGGCTACCGTTACCTCCTCATTTATGGAGGAAATGACTGTCATAAACAAGGTCATCGCTTTTTTTATTCACATACCTTATGCATTATTTGGATGTAACCAGTTGAATTTCCTGCCCAAGAGAAAACATTTTAATGCTTTATATCAATATGGGGAAGGAAAATATTTACCGTGCTGTGCACTTTTGCTTTATGTATCCCTCAGCACAAAAGGAAACTTTTATGATGTTTTTCCATTAATGTGCTTGTTTTAGGAAAGCTAGAGTTCATCAACCATTTTTCTTTCCTCTTTGATTCATAGATTCTCTAAGGCCCTGTTTCTTAATGCAAGGTGTATTGATATACTGATTTAATATAGTAACAGCCCTCATTGAGACATACCTCTCCAATGCCATTGGGAGCAATGAACCAGCTAAGATGCTTGCAATATTAAAATCAATTAAAACCAAAAAAAATGGTAAATTGCATTGGAATGATGGAATCAAATTGTTCAGTTGGCTACTTGGCAAAGAAGGGAGAAAATTGCAGTGGGATTTCCTGGGCCTTTTGTCTTGGTAGCCCAGGGTGTGGGGCTGAGAAGTTGAGTCCTCTGATGACTTCCATTGACAGCCTGAGTCAACATTTCTCCACAAGTGGTAATTGAGTCTTCTGCGACTACCTTCCGTTGTCCTTTGTCACCAAGACCTCAGGTTTTAGTGGTCTGAGTCAGCCTCTCTTGCTAATTTAGTGTCTTAAAAAGGCACACTGACATTGTGGGGCACTCAGGTGCTATGCAATGCATTAGGATGAGAGGAGAGGACAAATGCTTCCCTCTCCATTATTGATACATGTTTTCAAGGTGAGAGAGCAGAGAAAGAGCAGGAACAATTCCTACTTCTCTATTCTGTTAAAAATATAAAATGCATTTTAAAGTATTAAAATGTCTCCATAAAATCTGTGAGGCACTATTTGTTTAATGTGAACAATAGAAATCTGAAAATAATATAATGGAATATTAAGTAAATTATTCAGGTGCCTGGAAGTACATTGGGGTGAAGAGAGATTTAAAAATATGCAAGTGAATACATGCTTCTGAAGGACAGGATACTTAAAAACACGAACAATCTAAGATTACCTGAGAATGTGTATGAGTATAACATTGAATGCTATGCAGACCCATACAGATTAGGGAAGGGTCACTGAGTGTCTGTGGCCTGGCGTTGTGAGAATCGCCAGGTCATGTAGTTTGGACCCAATGAAGAATTTCAGGGTCGGTTATTTAACTACGTGGAAGCATGGATGTAGAGAGTTTCTCCATGCTCCAACATTACTAAAAGCACAGGGTATAGTTGACCTGTAAATCATTCGAATTCCATGAAGGATGCACCATTTATAACAACAGTTCCCTGAAGTCCAGACATGGTGCTGTGTTCTCCAAACACCCTTCGTAGCTAAAGTCTGTTTTCTTCTCATAATTGCACCCATCACCTGAAGATGGTTTCCTTCCCTTGAGGTAAAGGTTAAACATCTAGGCAATTTTGACCTCACAGTGCTCAGTTCATGCCCATGAAAGGACATGCAGGAAATACAGGGTGTTATTTCTTCTTTGTCTACAGAAACCCATCTGGGAAAGGACCATCTAAAGTCATGCACAGTTCCCAGATGGTAACCAGCCGTTCAAGGACTTGAGTAGTCGGTGGGAATGTAGGAAAGCTGGAAAGTAATGAGCCATTAGAAAATTACTGGTAGACCCATGGAAAGCAGAGAAAACTACATGGGCTGAAGGACTTAGGAATTTCAGATAGTAGAGGATGAGGGACAATATCAATGATGGCTGGATTGTCCACAGGCATTGACTTGCTGTGGAAACTCAGGTTTGTTCTGAGGGGTACAGGTGGTATTAAGACAAGTGTTAAAGAGCATCAAGAAGATAACTTAATATATAGGATCATATCCAAATGTGGACAAAACAAGGACAAATCATGGCAAAATCACTGTCAAGAAAGTCACAGTAAAAAAGCAGAAAATGGTACATCAACTTATAGTACATACGTAGCCCCGAAGTTAAGGACTGTACTTAGAAAATAAAAAAGAATCAGATAATAGGAAATAATAGAGTACTAGAAATAAAGGTGGATTAATATGGATGGTTCCAGAATAACTGGAAGTGTGCAAGAAGTTAAAAGAGGAATGATTTTTGAAAGACATGTTGAGCCAGATGCTGAAGAGAGGGGGATGAGTAAAGTCCAGCGGCAGAACAGCTGGAAATTTAATCTAGAAAAAATTCAGATTGATTTTTAAAATAAGGAAACAGGAAGTGCATTCCAGGATGAGGAACTTGTCAGCCAAATACGTGAATGCTGATTTAGATTTCAGGGACATCAGCTATTTTTTTTTCTCTCCATTGTATATTTCTAATCTTCCCCACCTCTCAAACACATGATTATAATTGTACAAATCTAGAATTCAAAAGGCTCAGGAAAAAAATGAAGTAAAATCTGATTATGTAAAACCAGGGTTAAAATTTAACATGCAGAGATTTACAAAGGCATTTAACAGTCGGCCTATTTCATGGGGATGCAGATTAATGACATTAATATCTTTCACTTTTGCACAGATAAGCTATTCTATATTTTCATTTTTAGACTAATCATTTTTGAATGTGATTTTAGTACAATTTTCTTCAAATACCTTTCCATATTTAATTCAGGCAGTCCATTGCTAAGGGAATTCACTTTTATAGAATGAAGTAAATTATAAAGAGACCTTGTATTATTTTCTATTCTCAGGCAATGGAATTACTTGTCTTTGTTCACTTTGAATTTATTTCAATTTTGAACTAACACCCTGGTTTGTCTCAGATCTGATGCACTTATTAAATATTCTAGGATCTTTGAAGAGCAACAAAACTAATTTTAAATAGTTGAAGGGTACAGAAAATAGATATTTTACAAGTAGTTTTGTCGAGATAATTCTTCAAAGATTAAATCGTGTTTCTCTTGAAAATCTCCAAATGAACATGGAATAGTTTTTCAGCTATTAGACATCACTATATTAGCATAATGTTTGAAGTGAGCTTTTAAATACATATCTCAATACCAATCAAATTAAAACAATGACGAACTCACTTTGTGTGAGCAAACACAAAATCAATATGCAATGTTTGTTTATAAATGGGAAGCAAATTTACAGACCCAAGGAAAAAATCCATATTTTCTAGCCTTATGAAAAAAATGTATTTAATTATCTTATATACTCGATATAAAATTTTCTCTGTCTCTCTGTATCTGGAGAATACAGAAACATTAGTGTGTACCTGTGGAGTTATGTCTTCACAAATACTTCCATTTCTCAAAAATTAGATTTCTGGAATTTTTTTTTAGAAATCTAGTAAAAGGAGGTTAATATGTTAGTTTAAATATGAGTAAGCACAGCCATTTTATAATATTCTGAAAGAGGCAGCATAAGAGAACAATCAAATTTGTGCAGTTTTACAAAAGGAAAGGTAGTCTACGTTATGATTGAAGCAATATTGTCAATATAAAACAGGAAGCTCTATTCTGTGACTGAGGATGCTTATTGATGATTATGTCAATTTGAAAAGATGCTTCACATTTTGCAGCAAATGGAGATCAAAATATATATCACTTAAACTCTAATTTAGTTTTTGTAACAGAGCTGTTTTGTACCGAGATGTATTTAATGAACACATAGAAGAATTCCTGAATCTCTCATAAGGTGTTCCTGCAAACCCAGAGTAGCCGCAACACATAACAACAAACAGCACACTCTCATCCTAAAAGAACTTTTTTTGTAGTATTCTGTATTATTTTCATTTCAAAGTATTTACGGTTTGCTCTCTGTTTTTTATGCAGAGAGCATACTGTTCAATGTATTAGATATAATTTATTTTCAAATCTTCACATCGTCTTTTAAATCATAATTTATTAAAATTATCTTCAAATTTTCAGTGAAGTGATTTATTTTTATTTTTGTTTGTTCACTGTGCTTTTAAAAATTTATATATAACACTTACCAAATGTTTAAGCTTTTCAGACTGAGTTTAAATTCAACACACTGAAATTTCAGTCAGGATTGAAGATTTTTATAAGTTGATTTAGGGAAAATTTTCTCTCTTAGATGTAGAGTCCTTGGGTCTATAAAGTTATTATGCATTTCCATTGAACATCTTCCTGCTTCTTCAGGCTCTGGTTTCGTGTTCTTGCACAGCATGGAGCCAGTCATTGTCTCCAGGTGACTCTCTCTTGCTTCCTGGTGCGATTCCAGCACACAGTGTTCACCCCACACATCAGGAATCTCAGCAACTCTACTTCTCCCACAGGGCTCAGAGACCCCACATTTGATGAAGTATGCTAATCCACACCCCTAAGTAGCTCAATCAACTCTAAGTAGGATAAAGTACTCCACATACAAGCCATCATAATACATGCATTCACAGTCAGAGACAAGGAGAAAACACTGGAAAGAGCAAATGATAAGCCACATACCACACAGAGGCAACTCTCAGTAAGATGAATAGCTAATTTTGCCTCAGAAATAAGAGATGGCAGAACACAATGATGTCATGCAAAACTATCTTTCAGAAATGAAGACCAAGGAGATGCCCCAAGATAAACAGAACTGAAAAAGCATTGTGCATACACCTTAGAAGAATAATCAGAAAAGACCTTCAGGTTGAAAGCAAAGTAGCAGAGTCACAAGACAGGAACTCACATACACATGAAGAAACTAACAAACAAAAATAATAACAATAATAATAAAGAAAACGAGGAGAGGTCAAGATGGTGGAGTAGAGGAGTCTGCTTTCCAAGATGCTCCATGGAGTGAGAATAGGAAAGCTCAGAAAGAGCTACTCTTTGAGGTGGCATGTGCTGAGTCTTGAAATGGAGAAATCAGTTATTAAGGGCACTGTCAAATTGTTTCAGTGGGTGAGTTACACTATATTCTCCTGTGGGAAAGATGAAGAGCACCTCTTGATAGCCAGTGAAGCCCCAAGACAGCTGCCATTATTTCCTGCTGCTATACGTTGGCTGGAGGGTGTGGGTGATAGCCTGGGCCCCCAGACCTGGGTATTTATAGCTGGGTCTGAAAATCTGACATGACAGAAGCCCATTAAAGTGTGACTAGAAAACCAGGTGAAATTCAGGTGTGGAGAGTGTTGTACCCAGGGGAACTTGGGACATTCAGACCCAAGAGATCCCGAATGCCTCTCACCATTTGAATCTGGGAGATCACAGGACTACTGGAAAAGACTGGAAACTTGACCGAACAGAGGGGGATGAATGTGTGCTTTGGGATTGAACCCAGGAGGCTGAAAAATATGGGAGTCATGGTAGCAGAGGGGACAAAGGACTGGCCCTCCATCACACAAGTGGAACCCAGGGGAAATGCCAGGGGTGCAGACTCCTTGTGTGATCAAAAGCAATAGGGCTCTGGAGATGTGCTGATTTAAAAGCTTCAGACCAATCATCCTTCAACAAAGCACCAGGGCTCTAGGTAGACCCAAACCCTGCCTCTGGGAGTCTTGCCTCAAGGAACTCCTCTCACAGAACTCCATAGCAACCCCTCATTGGGTGTGGAGCAGACAACACCCTCAACCCTCTCCACCTCATGCTGTTGAGAACAGGCAGTACAAGGAATTCCATGAGAAGAAGGACTTGACACCCTTAAGTTACTATTCTTGTACACAATATATACTCAAGAAAAAGTGGAAATAAAGACAATTGGGAAGAGATCATCCAAAATATATTATTGGCAATTTTTGACCACTTCAATGGAAACAATTCCATAATCTTCCATCAAGAACCTAATTCTTAAAATTAAGAATTAGGTATTGAAATACCTAATTATTTTTTACAATTTTTGGGTGCTGAGTGTTTCATGGACATTTATATATCTCACTCTTCTCATTCCTACATTTCTTGAAGGTAGTTATTTTCCTTACTCTGTATTTTGAGGGCTAGGATTTTTTATTAGTACACTTTGGTTTTGTTCTTTTTTTCTTCTATTTCCCTTTATTATCTTCTTTGCTTCTATTTTTCCAACAGCCAAATTCTTTTTTTCCCTCTTTCTCATTTCCTTTAACTCTCAACTACTACTCTCTCTCCTCCTCCCTCAAAATTATTACATCCTACATCTCTTCTGCATTATCCTTCTTCACCTTTTTGAAATAGCAAACCCTTTTTAAAATTTTTTTAATTTTAATGGATTTATTTATTTTTTAAATTTTTACAGACTTCATTTTGATTCATTGTACACAAATAGGATACAAATTTTTATTTCTATGGTTGTGCATGATGTGGATTCATACCATTCATGTAAACATACATGTACATAGGGTAATGATACCTATCTGCTTCCACCATTTTTCATACCCCTGCCCCCTTTGCCCTCTCATTTCCCTCTATGAAATCTAGTTTGCAAACATATCGTTTTTACTGTTGGCAATTGCTTACCATACCATTTCTGCATATAGTGCCAATTAATATTGTAGATGTCATAAGAAGAAGTATTTAGTTTATTACAGTATATTGTTTGCATTGGTTATTGTTATTATTTGTCTCTCCCTAAGTTGTGAACTATTAGAGACCTTCAGGGACACTATGAATGCATAGGGTAGAATCTCTGCTGCCTCAATTTCTATTTTTTTTTTCATTTTTATTTTTACAAATTGCATTTTGATTCATTGTACACAAATTCCTAAGTACTTTATCTTATACCAAGCATAACTAACCTTCAGATTTGATGACAAAATAAAATCCTTCAATGATAAACAAAAGTTAAAAGAATTTGCAAATAGAAAGACTGCAATACAGAAAATTCTCAGCAAAATATTCCATGAGGAGGAAATAAAAAACAACAATGTAAGTCAGCAAAGGGAGGAACTACCCTAAAGGAAAAGCCAATCAAAGAGAAACCAAGACAAATGAAAAACTGAAAATAAGCCAAAATGACCAGAAATACAAATCATATCTCAGCAATAACCCTGAATGCTAATGGCCTAAACTCATCAATCAAAAGACATACACTGGCAGATTGGGTTAAAAATAAAGATCCAACAATATGCTGCTTTCAAGAAATTCATCCCATAGAAAAAGAAATCCACAGACTAAAGGTGAAAGGATGGGGAAAAACATACCATGCACATGGACTGAGTAAAAAAAGTGGGGTTTCCATCCTTATATCAGATAAAGTGAACTTCTAGCTAAAGTTATTCAGAAGGGATAAAGAAGGACATTTCATACTTCTTAAGGGACGCATAAGTCAGCAAGGCATAACAATCATGAACATTTACACTCCAAACAATAGCGCATCCATGTGTATTAAACAAATCCTTCTCAAATCCAGGGATCAAATAGATCACAACACAATAATACTGGGTGACTTTAACATAACACTCTCACCACTGGCTAGAAACAAACAAAAACTGAACAAAGAAACCATAGACCTCAATAACATAATCAATAACTTAGATTTAGACATATATAGAATATTCCATACATCAACAAGCAAATACAGTTTCTTCTCAGTAGCACATGGATTCTTCTCTTAAATAGACCATAAGTTATTCCACAAAGCAGCCCTTGGTAAACACACACACACACAAAAAAAGAGATACTATCTTGTATTCTATCAGATCATAATGGAATTAAATTAGAAATCAATGATAAAATAAAAAACAGAAACTACTCCAACACCTGGAGACTAAAATAATATGCTATTGAATGATGCAATAGTAACAGAAGACATCAGGGAGGAGATAAAAAAATTCTTAGAGGTAAATGAGAACAATGATACAACATATCAAAACCTCTGGGACACCATGAAAGCAGTACTAAGAGGAAAATTCATTGCATGGAGTGCATTAAATAAAAGAAGAAAAAGTCAACAACTAAATGACCTAACATTACATCTTAAACCCTGGAAAAAGAAGAACAGATCAACACCAAAAGTAGTAGAAAACAGGAAATAATTAAAATTGGAGTTAAAAATCAATGAAATTCAAACAAAACAATTAAAAAAATTGACATAAAATATTTGAAAAAGTAAAATTGATAAAACCTTAACCACACTAATGAAGAGGAAAGAAAAAACTGAAATTACTAAAATTCATGATAAAAAAGGAAATGTCACAACAGACAACATTGAAATACATAATTAGAAGCTATTTTGAAAATGTATACTCCAACAAAATAGAAAATCTCAAAGACATGGACATGTTTTCAGAGAAATATGAACCTCCCACACTGAACCAGGAGGATAAACACAATTTAAACAGATCAATTTCAAGCAATGAAATAGAAGAAGCCATCAAAAGCTTATCAACCAAGGAAAGTCCAGGTCCAGATGGATTCTCAGCTGAGTTCTACAAGACATTCAAAGAAGAACTTATACCAATACTCCTCAAAGTGTTCCATAAAATAGAAAAGGAGCAAACCCTTCCAAACTGATTCTATGAAGCTAGTATCATCCTTATACCAAAATCAGACAAAGACACATCAAGGAAAGATAACTTCAGACCAATATTCCTGATGAACATAGATGCAAAAATTCTGGCAAATGGCATACAAAGAAATATTAAAAAGATAGTTCACCATGACCAAGTGGGGTTCATCCCAGGAATGCAAGGTTGGTTCAACATCTGGAAATCAATAAATGTAATTCATCACATCAATAGACTTAAAGTTAAGAATCATATGATTATTTCAATAGATACTGAAAAAGCATTTGATAAAATACAGCACCCCTTCATGCTCAAAACACTAGAAAAAATAGGGGTAGTAGGAACACACCTCAACATTGTGAAGGCTATCTATGCTAAGCCCATGGCCAACATCATTCTAAATGGAGAAAAACTGAAAGAATTCCCTCTAAAAACTTGACAAGACAGGGATGCCCTCTTTCATTACTTCTATTCAATATTGTCCTTGAAACTCTAGCCAGAGCAATCAGACAGACCAAAGAAATTAAAGGGATACCAATAGGAAAAAATGAACTCAAACTATCCTATTTGCCAACAACATGATTCCATATTTAGAGGATCCAAAAAACTATACCAGAAAACTTCTAGAACTAATAAATGAATTCAGCCATGTAGCAGGATATACAATCAACATGCATAAATCTAATGCATTTCTATTCATAAGTGATGAATTCTCTGACATTAGAAAACCACTCCATTCACAATAGCCTAGAAAAAATAAAATACTTGGGAATCAAGTTATAACCTTTGATGAGGTCAGCCCATCTCTTGGTTTCTCTAGTCCAGGTGTGTGTTTCTCTTCATTGAACCCTTTCTCTTCTGTGTGAATTTGTTGCACATTGCAAAGTTTAAATTGACCTCTCTGCAAGTTAACTGATTATCTGCTAAATTTGTTATGCTTGAATCTGGTTTTATTAATTGTTTCTTTCTTGAAAATATCTTATTTATTCAATATTGACCTGTTTTCTAAATGCTTCATAATCTTATATTAAACATTAAATATCTTGAGGAAGGTAGTAAATACAAAAATAAATAAATCTCATGCCTGAAAATAAGTGTGACTTTTTTCCTGCTCTGCCTGTAGTGTGGGGAACGGAGTTACTGCAGATAGGAGCTGTGTGTGTTTGGAATCTGGAGAGATTATACTAAGTAGTCAGTCCCACAAAAAAGTCAAGAAGCCATTTCCATGAGGATTCAATACTAACAAACTCCTAGACAAGACACGAGAGCAGAATGGACAATTTCTTCAAAGAAAAAGAGAAGAGAGAGAGAGAGAGAGAGAAAATCAACTCATAGTGAATGAAAGCCTTGACTTGAAATGTATAAGCTGGAACCCTAAAATTCCTGGAAGTAAACATAGGCACTTGGGACTGTCTTTGGCAATGATTTCTTGGAGATGATGCTGTTCATACCAGCGCGATAGTTTACTCAGTTTCCCCAAACTGGACTGATGAAGTCATTGGGAAAAACCAACAAACACAAAAATAGATAAAGCAGGACCTGGTGGTTCAGCCAACCTCTGATGGGGAGGACAACTGACTGGGATCAGATTTTGCATGTTTATTAGATAGGTTTTTGCATCAAAGTGACTCACTCTGAGAAGGTTACTTTAAAACCGAACTGTGGTAAAAGTTTGAACAGCCCAATTACAGTCATCAGCTTGCACCCACAATTCTCCACCCCTAGGCAGCTGGGATTTGAACCTTAGATTGTGAACTGATAAACTTCATGGCAACCATGAAGTTTCCCTTTGAACGAGGCATTATCATTCAACTGTGTGGTTTTCTTAGCAGTTTTGTTTTGAGAGATTCCCAAGGGGGCTCTGGCCCTGGGCAGTTCAAAGATCCATCATGCATTCTCTGTTGCTGACATGATGCCAAAAGTAGACGAGAAAAACAACAAACCCCCAAAATCTCTGCACAACAAAGTGAAAAATTAACAGACCTTGAGTGCTACATTTGGTAAGGAAACAATAGTCACAAACCAAATAACAGATGAGGTTAATTTCCAAATACATAACAAACTCCTAGAGTTCAATAGCAGGAATAACAATAATAATAGTCTGATTCAAAGATGAGCCAAAATCTTTAGTGTAGTACATTTCTCCAGAGAAAACACACAAATGACCAGCAGATGTATAAAAACATGGTCAACATCACCAATGATCATGGAAATGCAACTCTTCACTGTTTTAAAATTAAGTTCACGATCCATTGAGAGCTAATGATGGTGCAAGATGTTGCTCAGATTTTATTTTTATATGAGCATCCAAAGTTGTAGCACCGTTTGTTCGAACGTTCTACAGTGCTGATTAAATTGCATTTGCTGCTATGGACTTTACACATGTGAATGAATGTCTTTCCAGACTCGGTTTGGTCCCATTGACTTATTCTCTTCCACTAGTTTTATAGTAGTCTTGATAATGAATAATATTATTCTGCCGACTTTCTAATTTACAAAATTGTATCAAATATTCTAATTAATTTATAATGTATAAGAAATTTTAAAATTTGCTCAGTTATTCATAGAAAATCCTGATGGAATTTTAACAAGTCTTGTGGTTAGTCTACAAAATGATTTGGCAGCAACTATTCTCTTAACTATATTCATTCCACTCTGCCACAAGGACGCCATACCTACCTATTCAGTAGAAATACTTTGATTCCTTTCATCAGTGCCTAAGCTTTCATAAAATATTGCAATATACTTTATATATTTAAAACTAAGAAACAAAATACATGAATTATAATTTGAATTAAATCTAAATCAAATTATATATATGTATAATTTAAAACTGTTCTTCGATGCATAGCAACATTTTCTTTTAACCACGCTACATTTCAAAGTCATTATTCCTAGTCACTGGATTGTAAATTCTTGCATTTTCTATATCAATAATCACATTTTCTTTAAAAAAATAAATTGTACTTTCTGACAGTGTGTGTGGCTTTTCTTCCCTTCTATGAAATAATATTACAGGACTGCTAGAGCCTCCCATGTAATTTTGAATATGAATGGAAAGGACATCCTTTCTTTTTCTCATGATCTTCTCAGGAAAATTCTTATATTTCATCATCAAATATGATGTATGATGCTCTCAGGAAATCTTATATTGAATGCTATTTTCAGGTCATACAAGATCCATTCTATTCCCAAGTTAGCGATAGTTTATATCAGAGATGGGTTTTGGATTTTGTCACTGCTTTCATTCCCATTTGTTGAGATGATCATAGATTGTCTTTTCTTAACTTTGCTGATATGCTACACTGAAGTCTATTTTATGAATCAGTGTTGTGGCATTTTTAAATTCTAGGGATCAACTCCACTTGATTATGATATATCAGCCTTTATACATAGCTGCATTTGATTTGCCAATATTTTTGGAAGATTAGTATTTTAATATTGCTTACTGCCTCACTCTTTTATAACTGTAAGAAATATGCTGAAGCCAAGTGTTGCACTGAAGTTATTCAAGCTGGAAGAAGCAAGCAGTGCACCCACTAAAATTGTGCTTTTAAAAACTTTTCATTGGTGCATAATAATTACCCAAGCTGGTGAGAATCACTGTGTCATATACATTTTCATATTAGAATTGAATTGTACATATTTGAATAAAGAAATTTATCTGTAGTGTAAAGTAAGAATATTTTTAGGATATGCAAATTTATTAATTTATTTTAAAAATAAAAATAAGTTAAAAATACACATACCAAAAAATAGGATAAAATGTAATTTAAAAAAAATTGAGTTATTACAACTATATACTTGCATTTTGCTTTGGTTTGATTCCTTATAAAGAAACCAAAAAAACACAGGTATTTGCTTTAAACAGAAACATCACAGTAACCAGCAGCCGGAAGACTGGGAAAGAGGTTGGATGGGCCAAGTTTACCCTCAGGAGACACTGTCCCTGTTTGGAGCATGCTAATTTCAGACTTTGACTACATTCCAGACAGAATTGAATCTATGTTGGTAATAAGTTATATGTTAGTGTTAATTGCTGATGTGTTTTTTTTTTTTCAGATGAATGTTTCAGACATAAATTTAATGTTTTTTTTTTATCAAAAACCAGCAGTGCTTTTTTAGGAATTTCCCATATTTCATTGTTACTTTTAAAGTTTTCCCTTTTTTATCAAGTTATCTCCCCCTTGGCTTTAATCCACATACAATACCTAAAAACATTATCTCTTTTTTCCTAATAGAGGAACCTGAAGCTATAAGAGTTAATAATTCCCTAAATATGACAGTTTAAAAATTATGTAAGCTTCCATTTCAATCAAACTCTTTGGACTCCATCCTTTGAACCATCTTTAGAAAATTGAGCTTTCTATTAATTCAATTAATTCTTCAACTTTTCTTTTCATTAATCTCACAGAAAATAATCTTTGACTTGTGATAAAGCAGTTTATATAATCTTTATTTTAAGCATGACTGGAAATAAGTTAGGTTAATATGTAGAAAACTGGTAGGTATATTTGTATGGGGTGCATGGGTGAAAGTGTATTTTTAAAGTATAAACTTTTCCAATTTTTATTAAATATAAAATTTATTTTTTTTTTTTTTTTTTTTTTTCTTTTTTTTTTTTTTTTTGGTACTGGGTATTGAACCCAGGGTCACTCGACCACTGAGCCACATCCCCAGCCCTGTTTTGTATTTTATTTAGAGACAGGTCTCACTGAGTTGCTTAGGGCCTCACTAAGTTGCTGAGAGGCTGGCTTTGAACTTGTGATCTTCCTGCCTCAGCCTCCCAGGTGCTGGGATTACAGGCGTGTGCCACCACGTCCAGTATCTTTTCTTATAATTTAACTTTGCAACATATTATTTATTAAACAACAATAATTTAATTAAATATTTATGTCTCATTCAATAAAATAAAATTCTGGACATAAAAATTAATTGTTGTGCTCAGGAAAATAGTAAATTTCAACCACATCCTGGAGGTCACATTGTACTATAATCTGAACTCTAATGTTTTATATAATACTTAATCTATGTTTTAATTAACACCAATTTTTCCATTTAATATATTCTATGTATTCTTGTAGCTATCCAAAGTTTAGTAGGTTCATATAATTTGTTTTAGAAAGATTGATAACATCAAAAATATTATCAGTGGAAGCTGCATGAGCTCATCTATTCAGCACTGTTTCTAATAAAGGAACATCTCTCTGAGGAGTTCTTAAGTGTTCAATTCACTCCTTTTTTAAATGATTCAGAACACAAACTCTATATCTATCCCCTAGAGAGCTCAGTCTACTGCCTAATAAATTTCACAGTGATAAAAATATCTTACGTAGTTGATTTAGTTTTACAATTAAATTAACAGCCACTTTAGTTTTGTACTTATTTATCTTTGTGTCAACTTTGAATTTTTTACCTCAGTGGGTTAACTACATTTTAGTATCTTCTCTTTTAATTATCAAGTAATTTGTTTTAACTCCTTATTTTTATAAATTTTAGAAAATTTCCCCAGTTTATACCACGAAACTGAGTCTTGTTATACTTAGTAATTTAATATTGTTTTAGTTCTCCTAAAACATGCTGGCTTAACAAAGCAGTTAGAAATGGTTTACAAAGGAAGTTAGTTAGACCCCTTTATATTACATCATTTTTTTCATTCAGTTTTGAAGGCTAAACATGTATTTCTGGGACCCTCATAACTAGTTGATTCAACATTAATTCAATCTTCCAGTGGAAAAATGATTTTTTTTTTTAAATAGGATACGGTACTCAAAAGAATGGTGGATAATCTTGACTACCTTATATTCAAGATAGAAAAATTGAAAATCCTTTACTAAATTAATTAATGGGCAATTTCATTTCAGAAAATGGGAAGTTGAAGTATAACTTCTCTGCCCCTCCCACTGACTCTTTCCTCCCCTTGGTCTGCCCCTAGCACCTTCTATAGAATGAGCAAAGTAGGAGGTGTTGGCAATCATCCTCTGAGGGATGTCCCCCAGGTGCATTTCTCTTTTGGATTTCACCAGTTTCTCCGGGGGATAAAATTTCTAGATCATTTTGCAATTATAGAGTATTCCGTGTGAGTATTTTACTTTGACCATTATTATTTATTCAAAAGATGTATCTAGGAGAAATCCACATTGTAATTTATTGATTCACACATGCGTACACACACACATACACACACACAAGCACACCTGAGCAGGTAACACTTTCCTCCTTTCTGAGTCAGAGATTTACAAGGGAGGGGCAAGAAGCTCAGGGTGGAGTCACATTCCAGAATCCACAAGGGGATGGTTCTCCTCTCTTTGTATTTTTAAGCATGAATATAATATGAAATGAATATTAATATTCATTGCATACTCATTGCATACACTACTAAAATTCTTTTTTTTTTTTTTTGAACCAGGGATTGAACTCAGGGACACTCGGCCACTGAGTCACATCCCCAGCCCTATTTTGTATTTTATTCAGAGACAGGGTCTCACTGAGTTGCTTAGGGCCTCGCTAAGTTGCTGAGGCTGGCTTTGAAGTCGTGATCCTCCCGCCTCAGCCTCCCAAGTGCTGGGATTACAGGCATGCATCACCGCGCCCGGCTCTCTAGAAACTCTTGACATCAAAGATTGGCATCCATTTAGGGCTTTAGCAGTCATTACTTAGCATGCAAATAATCAGAAAATAAAAGTTACAAAGTGACTAATTTAATTTTGAGTGGTTGAAAGACAATACTACATAAAATTTATTTCTGTTGTTGTGAAGTAGAGTGGACTTGGGCTCAGATTAGCTTCCATGTTTGTGTCCTGCTGACACAAGTCCCTGGCCAGTGTAAGTGGGGAGGGGTCCTGCCCAAGATGAGTCTCTGAAGGCACAGCCTCAAATCCAGGCAGGGCTCAGTCCAGGCCCCAGGGGAAACCCGAGCCCAAAATCCAAGTGACTGCTGCCCTGGGGAGACTTCCATTGCCCTGCACAGTAATCAGAGGGTCTGTCACCAAGACGGACAGAGCCTGCCTCCGTTAACTGCGACTTGGGAACTTCAGGAATGAAAAAGACCAAAATTTGATCCAGCTATCCCACTCCTCAGTTTGTACCCAAAGGACTTAAAATCAGCATACTACAGTGACACAACCACATCAATGTTTATAGCAGCTCAATTCACAATAGCTAGATTGTGGAACCAACCTTGATGCCCTTCAATAGACGAATGGATAAAGAAACTGTGGTACATATACACAATGGAATATTACTCATCCATAAAGAAGAATAAAATTATAGCATTTGCAGGTAAATGGATGGAGTTGGAGAATACCATGCTAAGTGAGATAAACCAATCCCAAAAAACCTTAAAGGTCAAATGATTTTTCTGATAAGTGGATGATGATACATAACAGGGGGGTGGGAGGGAGGCAAGAATGGAGGAAGGATGGATAGTATAGAGGAAAGTGAGGGGTGGGGAAGGGGTGGGGGAAGAAAAAATAACAGAATGAGACAAACATTATCACCCTATGTACATGTTATGATTACCACAAGTGGTGCAACTCTACTTCGTGTACAACCAGAGAAATGATAGTTGTACCCCATTTGTGTACAATGAATCAAAATTTTAAAAAAAGAAAGAAAGAGGAAGAAATCTTGGTGGCTGACAAAAAGGCCAGCTCCGAGCTCGGGGGTCAGGGCAGGCACTGGGAGGAAAGGGTCCTGGTGGCAGAAAGCCCTGTGACAGGCCGTGGTCTCCCCCTGGCTGGCCTGCAGGACAAGCTCTCCTCCCTCCAGGCCCACCCCACTGCGAGGCCGCAGCTCCGTGGGGAAGTAAGCTTCGCCCGAAGACTGAAGGTCACGGACAGCTCTTCACACAGCGGTGGTGGGTCTGGTACCAAGAGCAAGGCAGAAAAATGAAGCCAAGAAGGGGTGGCGGTGAGCCAGGAGCGGGGCCTGCAGCACCCAGCAAGTCAGAAGAGGGTTCAGTGAGACCACAGCAGGAGGGAGCCCAGGGAGGCCCGCAGGAGGCTCAAGGACACCAGCAGATGGAGGCTGCTGTAGGAACGCATGACATGCAGGCCAGCACAGACCAAGAGGACTGAGAAAAAAGCCGAAGGACAGGCGTCCAAGTCGGAGGCCAGCACAGGACTGTCAGGGCGCCGAGCGGGTTCTTTCTTTCTTTCTTTCTTTTTTTTTTTTTTGGTACTGGGGATTGAACACAGAGGCTCTCGACCACTGAGTCACATCCCCAGCCCTATTTTGTATTTTATTTAGAGACAGGCTCTCCCTGAGTTGCTTAGGGTCTCGCTCAGTTGCTGAGGCTGGCTTTGAACTCGTGATCCTCCTGCCTCAGCCTCCCAGGTGCTGGGATTACAGGCCTAGCGGGTTCTGCAGGCGCCTGCAGGAATCTGACTTTTATTCCCAGCGAGATGAAAAGACAGAGCAAGGCAGTGATCAAAGAAGGACGAGAGGAGCTCTGTGCTTCAGGACCACTCTGGAAGCCTTGGAAATTAACTGAGATTGTCAGGCATGAAAGAAGGGGAGACCCGAGAGGCTCTCCTGCCGGCTAGTGAGGAGACAGTACTGCACCGGGTACCAGAGGGCTGACCTGGAGGCTGGCCAGGCCTGTGTATCCAGGGTCACGTGGACCGTGGTGTTGACAGGGCGGCTGCGGATGCAGGAGGGACTTCAGCTAGGGTGCAGTAGCCGAATGCGGTGTGAACGTGGGCAGACGGCCGTATCAATCATTGGTTTCTGCCTAATATCTTGTTAAAAATGGTGGGACCTTAGTGATTATACCTTGCAGAATATTCAATAGTGAACATTTTATCTTCAAATATGTTCCTCAAGTAAGTTGAAATCTATGGCAACAAGAGAGGCTTACTCTTACAGAGAATAATACTCAGCAACACCTTATTTTCTTCCTGAGAAAAATGTCAAAATCCTGTACCCCAACCCGACAGGTGGAGCTAGGGACCAGATTTCTGAATAGAGGAATATGGAAGAAGACCTGCATAATCCCCAGGATTGTCCCCAAAGCTGCTGGCTGTGTCCTTATCCCCCTCCTTGCTTCTCTTCCCTCCCTTCCCTACACCCCCCTCCCCTCTTTATCTCTCTCTCTCTGGTCCTAGTGGAAAAATCTGGACTTTGAAGGGACAAAGAAACCCCAAGGTGGAAAGAATGCCAATTTTCATCCCTCAGTAGACATTGACATTAGCCAAAAACTGAACATGGCTGCATTAAACTGCTAAGATTTGGTCGATTTTCTGCTCCAGCACTAGTGGTAATTCTGACTGATCAACTTTTGCAAAAGATGAGAGACAACAAGTGCTGGCCAGCAAGGGGGAAGAGAGAAGCCGCCCAGGCTGCCATTGCAGGTACACACTGGTCCAGTTACTATGGAAACGGTGCGGATGCTCATGAAGAAGTGAAATTAGAACTCTGTGTAACCAACACTCCCACTACTGGAGAGAGATCCAAAAGAGATGAAATAGTCCAAGGAGACATCTACACTCCCCTGTCCTCTGCAGCACTGTCCCAACTGCGAAGATGTAGAAATATCCTGCCTCCATCTATGAATGAATGGATGAGGACACTGGTACCTACCAGCCATGGAAGACTCTTCACCTTTAATGAAGATATAAATTATTGCCATTAGCAATAACATGGGAGGTGTTATCTAAGTAAATAAGCCAGACATGGAAAGAAAACACTACATGATGTCACTTATAGGTGGAATCTAAAAAACAAAAAGTCAGATTCATCGAGACAGAATTAAACAGTAACTAAGAAAGGAGAAACTGAGGAATGTAAGTCAAATGGTAGGAGATGCAGTTGTGTAGGATCCATATTATGGTTGAGGTCTTAAATGTTCCCCAGAGACTCCTGTGCTGAGGGCTGGGGCCCCAGCTCCAGGCACTATTGGGAATTGGTGGAAATGTTAGGAGCTGGGCCTAGTTGGAGGAAGTAGGCCATCAGGGCTTGACCTTTAAGGCTATTCCTTTCCTTTCTCTCTCTCTCTCTCTCTCTCTCTCTCTTGTTCCCACTGAACATGAGGTCAGCAGTTTTGCTCCCTGCATCTTTATGATGTTCTGTCCAGCCTCAGGCCCACTGCAGTGGAGCTGTACAACCATGGACTAAAACATGAATATGTGAGCCAAAATAAATCTTCCTGCTTTAAGTTGATTTTTCTCAGGTATGTTGTCACAGCAATCAAAAGCTGACTAACACAGTAAGTCTAGATACCTCATGTCTGAATGATGGCTATCACTAAAATATGGCATTTTATACTGGAAATATGCTAAGAAAGTGGATTTCAGTTGCTCTTGCCATACACCCATAAGGAAACTATGTGAGCTGAAATATTTAATTTGTTTGATGTGATTATCTTACTATGTATATTTGTATCAAAACCCCCACGTACATTTTTTTTTTAAATGAAGGCATGCTTGCATGCTGCTCATAGTAGTATCAATATTGTTAACAAAGTGACCGTATGGGTGAAAGTCTTCAACGAGTATTTTTGACTCTTTGAGTACTAGTAAACTTTTAGAAATTATTGCTCAAGGATAAAATCAGACACGCGTACAAGGTTTTAGCAAAATAGTATTCATCTCGTCATTATAAAATATCCTTATAAGAACAAAAGAATAATAATATACAATAAAAATGGCTGAATAAAAAGTAAAAATTTATATTGCATTTTACTCTAGAATACTTTTCCTAAAACATACTCAAATATTTCACAAATAATTAACGAACTTTTAAAATTTATATCAATTTACTTTGGGTATAAAAAGTGAGCAGCTGCTATTTTTTTTAGCTTTCACAAAGTTCTTAGAAACATCAACATATATTTAAAATATGAAATATCAAGGCAGGATAAAAACTAAAATAGTAAATTTGCAAGCAACAAACTTATTTATATGAGTGCAAAATTATAACTATAGGACTATGGTTCTGCAGTCTGTGAAATGTGGCATGCATTATAACTAATTGTCCTATTTGCCATGTGTATTTTATAATTTTCTTTGTGTTATCCAACACTGGAAGAGAGCTTTGCCAGTCCAAATGCCAGGTCTCTCCCCTGTCGTGTTAGGTACTGCAGTGAAAGATCTCCCGTTTCCAGTGAATTCACTACGTTCTTAATTGCCCCCTGAGGAGCTAAGCATCTGTAAGGGTTTCCAAATCTTGCATAATGATTAAAAATGGAGAAATCAAGGCAGCTAAAGAAAAGGTCACTGTATAATCTCCTCTTATTGAAACAAACGGACTTAATGGCGCTACTCCATCTTTTGCCTCTATCTCAGTGACTTTTCTCAGTCCTAAAGAAACAGTCCCTTTAATTTCATTATCCTGAATTAAATGTGATGCTCATGAGTTTTCTCTTTTCAACAGTCATTAGAGTCTCTAATTTCACATTTTTCCTCTCATGAAAATTGATTTTTAAAATAAGTTTTAAGTTCACTTTCCTTTATTCAAGACCAGAGAAACATTCATTTCTGTAGAAAAGGACCTTTTTCTCATCTTTAGGTGGGAGAGTTTAGAATAAAGCCTGCTCAGCTCTCGGAAAAGATGCCCACATTCCATTTTTTAGGAAGTCACTGTGCACTCTTTAATAAATAGGAAATGTTCTCTAGTCCTGGGAACATAATTAATATTACATAAATTTTGACAGTTTACTATAGAAAAAGATAATATTCTTTATTCAAAGGGAATGTATATAGAGGGGCCCTAAGATCTTTATGTAATCCTAGAGTGTTTTAAAACGAGCAGCAACACTGATAACAATAGCCAACTTACTTTTATCCATGCCCTAGCCAATGTGACAAACATGTTTTTGTTTCCTATATTAGCTAATTTAATTCCCAGATCCCTTTGGGGGATTGCTTCATTTTTATGTCCCTTTTAGAAGGAGAAAAATGTTTTTATGGTTGAACAATTTTTTCTACCTCTCACAGAAGACTAGCTAAGATCCAAATTTGTGTTTCAAACACCTAAGGTAATTCAACAAAATGGAGAGAATGAAAAATACAGAACTTTGATTTATAGTAACAAAAGCTACCTGCCTTGAAGAGTATTTGCCTGTGGATATATTTGCATTTTGGACACTGTAAATTGTTTCTAAGCAAACATTGTGAAAGGATTGCTGAGTGGCAAATAATGCCTACAGAAAATGTGCTGGCAATAACGGTGCCATTTTCTCATATTTTATAAACTTGCATTCATTTCATTTTAGGGTTAGAATGCTAAACTATGAAAGACTTACAAAACTGATGAGGAAATTATTAAGATAATGCTATTTAAATTTGCTTACTTAAATTCACTCAGATTTTACTGATCATTTTGTTTTTCAGAGAAAAATAAATCCATATATAAAGGTTTGCCTAATAACCCCACAAGGGATTTGCTTAGGGAAATTATTCAAAACTTGTGCATAAAGATTTCGCTTGCTTAGACAGTGAGGATAATTTCTAGTCAAAACACTTCATCTATTACAATGGCTGTGAGAGGCCCAGTGTTGAGAGACTCTACCAAAAACACGTGCATTTTTTATGCTTTAAACGAGGGGAAATCATAGCATAATATTAAATCACATTTGTTAACTTGGCTACAAACTTGGTCTATTTTAACAAAATTAACTTTATTCTCTCACCAAAAGATAGTTTATATTTATTTAGATAATTGCAAGCAGTTAAAATATGAGACCTAAATATACATCTTAAATACCTAAAGATGCTGGATTTTGACATAAGTATTATTTGTTATATTTATTGCCCGTATATTAATGATGGCATATGCTCATATATCAGAATAGTTTCTATGAATGTATTAAGTGCAATATTTCAGTTTTAAAATGTTATATCAATTATTAGCCAGTTTCCTCTATTTGGATATTTGGAGAGAATTATTTGATGATATTAGGGTAAATCTAAGATGTTTCTCTGTACTAAAGAAATAAATTTTAGAAAAAACTTAATAGGAAAATAAATGTGTGTTGATACATTTGGTTGAATGACTTATCTCTGAATATTGCACAGGATCGGGGAAACTTCCTAAAGTGAGAACTTGCTCTTGTGAATGCCCCTTCCTTTGCCTGACAACATTCTCTTGCAGAGAGAAGGACCCTGTTAGGGTAGAGCCTGAGGTTTGGAATTCACAGTCCTTTGAATGTCAAATTGAGTTTTTTCTTCAACTACATTTTTTTTTTGTTTAATAAAAATATATACTTAGCACACAAAATTATCACTAGTATCTTCAACTGTTTTAGTTTTCATAGAGCAGATCAACAAATTCAAATTGATTTGTACCAATTTTTTTAAAGAATTTTATCTCAACGAAACTTCCTAGATTTTAATTTAATTCACTGTTATATATTTATATAAGTTCATTTTTGCATTTTGGTAAAGCATTTTGTGAATAAACAATGTTTCTAATGAAGTTTCTTACATCATCAATAAAAATGTCATAAAATACCCTACACAAATTATCATAAAATGTGATATTTAATGCCAGCCATGGAGGGGCTGCCTGTAATCCCAGTGGCTTGGAAGGTTGAGGCAGGAGGATCATCAGTTCAAAACCAGCCTCAGCAACTTACTGAGGCCCTTAAGCAATTTAGTGAGACCTTGTCTCAAAATAAAATATAAAAATATGGGTTGGGGATGTGGCTCCGTGTTCACGTGTTCCTCCTGGGTTCAATCCCTGGTACAAAAAGCAAAAAAAGCAATTTAACTCAAAAATAGCAAATGCTGATGAGGATGTCGAAGAAAGGAATGTTTACTATTGTTGGAATTGTAAATTGATATAGCTACTATGGAAAACAGCATAAAGGTTCTGCAAGAAACTAAAGCTTGATTTACCATGTAATCCAGGTGTCCCACATCTGGACAGATATTCAAAGGAAATAAAATAGCATACCCAAAAGATACATGCACAGGTGCTCTGATTACAGCATCTTCTCTATAGCTGACGTGAAACCAACTGACTTAGGGTGATGATCATCGATGGACAGATGGAAAAGGAAATTTTGGTACACATATGCGCACACACACACACACACACACACACAGTGAAAGAAGAATCAGATCCCGTCATGTTCAGCAAAATGGCTGGAACTGGAGGACATTACATTAATTAAGTCATGCACAAAAACGCAAATATCACATGTTCTCTCCCACGTATGGAAACTGAAAGAAGTCAATCTGAATGTGCAAGAGTGATTACTAGAGGTGGAAGAGTAAGGGCTGTGAATGAGGGAGGTCAGGTAACAGACCAAAACTGCCAGGGAAGGGAGGAGTGATAGTGATCTGCAGCACCCTGGGGGGATGAGTTAACAGTGCCTATTCAACACTGAAGGTGTGAAAGAGAGGGTTTGAAAGATGCAAGCTTAAAGGAATGAATGACAGGGAGATGGAAATGCTAATTACTCTGATTTGATCTCTGAACACTGTGTGTGTGTTTGGATATCACTCTGCACCCCATTAATGTGTGCAGTTAATACATGTATATTATATTGCATGTTATACTACTAACATGTAATATAAATAAATATATTTCAAAATCATAGAATAAAAGCAATCCACACTAGGTTGACCTCATTATTTAATCTATACAGTAGATATCTGCCTTTTTGTGTGTCTAGCATACATTAACATTGCACAAATGATCAAGACTCACTTGGGAGATAATTTCTGCTTTTGTATAGTATTTGCAAAATATTTATCCCAGCCGCTGTCTTTCCTGAATGGAATCTCCAGGATGCCAGATCCTCCCTCTTCTCACTCAGATCCAGGTCTAAGGAATCCAAGTCAGAAAAGGATTAACACTGAGGGACCTATTAAAACTTTTATGAGTGCAAGCTAATTCTAGGTGACCAGAGTAAAGGAGAGATGGGATTTTTGAAAACGCCTTGACTAAAACTTTATAGCAATGAAACAAATTGCACTATGGTTGTAAATGAGATTGATTATCATGGATATGAATGAGGGAAATGAATGCTGGGTGGCAAGTAGCACAGGAGCAAGGTTAGAGACACAGGCAAAGGCCAGGTCTCAGAACAGATCAACCGCCAGGGTAACAGTTTAGATGACTGTGCTACATAAAAGGGACGATGTCAACGGCAATGAGGGTAGATCAGGTACTCTTTTGGAAAGTCTTGCTTTCATTAGATTGAAAAACATTGCAAAGTTATAAGTAGCCCTTGCAGCGATGGCGGATACTGTATGAGGACTGCAATGCCCAGATCCTAGGATCTGAGTGGGACAGTCACAGGCCTGGGAACTGGCAGTGTTGCCTGTCACTCTGACCTTGGGTTGTCCTGAGGTGTGATGTCTCCTCTGGGAAACGTGGCTGCACCAGAGTTTTCATCTTCTGAGATCTCTCCAGTGTCCTCTCCCTGGAACTCCCTTGTCTTTTCAAAATCAGATGCTTTTTTTGGAATACTGCTTTTTCTTTAGTGTCACTAAAAACAATTTTTAAGCACTTCCAGTTAATAGAAAATGCTGTGCTAGTGTAAGTGTCTTTTTTTTTTTTTTTTGGTGCTGGGGATTGAACCCAGGGCCTTGTGCATGCGAAGCAAGCACTTTACCAACTGAGCTATAGCCCCAGCCCCTGTGTAGTATCTTTATCTGGATTTTACAGATTTTGATAATTAGTTTCTCTCTATATGTGTGTATTGTTATAACAGTGGCATTAATTTTGAAATTTCTGGGGCTGCAGGTAATTTGGAAAATTGTAACATTATTAATAAGAATTTTTTCAACAATATTTAAGGGAGTAGATACATCCAAAATATGGTTTCTTTGTTTATGGATTGAAGTTTTCAGAGTTGTGATGTTTCTCCATCACTGTTGTTAAGAAATTTCTTCAGTGTTTTAAATTATAACATAACTATATATTATATCATGACGTAAAAAAGTGTCATACAGAATGACAGAACCCAAGGTAGGGAATAAAAGAAAACAATTTCAGAGAGAGGAGTGTTGGCGTAATGGAAGTTGGTAAGAATTTTTCTCTGCTGGTTCTCTTGCTCTTTGGGATCTCAGTTTTAATTCTCTCTCTCTCCAATTATTATAGGATAAGAACTGATGATGAAAAAAAGATACGGAAAAAAAAAATAGAATGCGTAAGATCCAAGATAAGAAGAAGTGCAAATGTAGTCTGTTTTTATCTTTCTTTCTTGGAATGTCCTTTAAGTACCTTTCATTGACACTGAAATGATCAACTTTACTACAAATCATCTCTTCATTTCTTATTCCCTTGGAGATGTGTTCTGCATCTTCAAAAACATTAAGGATAAAAACTTTTGTGTTGAGAACATAGAAAATACTGTTTTGATTTTACCAAACAAGCATTTTTGATTAGTATCAAGGTCAATTTTCCTTTACAAATTTTGTTTGTATTGCTGCAAATCACTAGGCTATTAATACATCCACGTTAAAGCCATATATTATACTTTGTCAATTTACATGAATTTGATCAGCTCAGATGTGATTGATGACTTGGTCACATCACTAGAGAGCTGGAGAACCACTGTGTTACACAACCATACTGTGACATTACCAGGTATTTGTGATTTTCTAGCCTCTCATATTTTTATGTTCACTTGTGTTCACATTGAGTCAAGTGGGACACTTGCTGCTCAAATACTAAAGGAAGATACAATTTTAACAACTTCTTAAGTGAAGTGTTCAGTTAAATGACCTTAGATTTCCTTGGAAGTGAAGAAATGCATGCTAAAAAAAACTATAGAACTTTGATAAACAACATAAAATTTTTCAAAAGAAAATTTTCCTTATCAATTATTTTGTTAGAGATTTTATTTAACTTAGAGCCTTTCATTAGGAGGCAAACATGTTTTTACTCTGTAAGTTACTGAGATCCTATTGCAATGCAGTTAACAATAGAGAGCCCATATCCCAGCACTTGGGATGGACTATGGCATCAGGAATTTATCTTTGGTTAATGTGGTTTTTCTCCAAAAATGAAAGTTATTTCCCTGTGTACTGCTGACAAACTGACTCCATCCAGAACACAGCTGTGTCTAATTGTTTCACCACTGACATGAGCAACAAATGGCGTGTAAGAGATGCCTTATGAACATGGTTGAATAATGACGTTTGTGCTCTTGATTTATGTATTTCAGAAACTCATAAAAGCCTGTGGAAGTCATTTTTTCTAATTAATGGGTAAGCCCATTATTATGATTTCTTGTATTGCTAATACACCTTTCAAAGTAATTTTTATTGTGTCCATTGAAAATATGTGACATTCCTAGACAATCGATTACAAGTACATGTTAATTTAATAGACAGAAATATAGTCATTGTATTACTTTTACTCATACTTATTATCCAAAATATAATAAATATTTATAAATAATGTTGGTCTCTAATAGGGAATATCAATAATATTTCTTAAAATTCTGCATTCCTGTATTCTGACGTTTGGTCATATTTAAGATGCAGAAATAGCTTCAGTTCCAAGACATACCCGAAAGAGCAACGGTTTCTATCTGCTCTTTTCCAGCTGCATTTATTACAATTCAGAATTAGCGCACTCCAAGACTTCCAGTCTCTGGGTGACAGGCCTCTCCTCGGCTCCTCTCAGCATTCGCCTGTCTCAGACTAATTCTCCTTTTTGCATTCCCCTTTTCACTGCGGAGGCAGGGTGACCAGCTGCTTGTCTAGACCTACGCCCATCTGGTCAAGTGCGCATAGGGGAAGCTCTGGGTTGGTCACACACCTTCTCTGCACCACTGAACCCCGTCCTGCAGTGTGGGATGTCAGGATTCCTGGGGAGCCTGAGCCCCTTGGGAGAGCAGCAAAGCACGAAGGGACAGCATCTTTAACACTATTTCAAAGGAGGAGTTGCTGAAATGAAATCCTGCAGTCAGCGTCTCTGAACCCAGACCAGAGGATTCAGGGCGACAGCACACTGCTGTAAAAACCAGGAAGAGTGACGGCCCTGGCCGGGCGCACACAGAGGAGTAGCTGAGAACACTTAGGAGGAGCGTCAGTGGACCTCCATCAGCTGGCGGTGCAGCTGGGGGAGAAAAGACTCAATAACGACTTTTGCATATTTTCCCCATAATTATATATATATATATATAATGAAGTGACAAAGAAAGATTTACCTTTGGGTCCCAAAATATAGCTCATGTGCTTTGATAACATATGGTCACTGTAATGCAACATGATAATTGGAAATATTGGCAATGGAATTGCTACTATGGTATCCATGAGTTAGATTCTGAAAGGATTCAACTGGTTCCCTAAAGAGCAAGTGAGGAAAGAGTGACTCTTTTTAAGGCTATAGTGGAACAGATGAGTCAGGTAATAAACAAGAAGCCATTTTCTACCAAGGACTCTCCACTCCAGTTCATGGGCATGCCACACAGCCCACTGAGAACCATGGACGTGGTATTCATTAAACAAAGGGTATTTCTTGAGTATCTACTACATCTACTAGGACCTACTCAGATTTGGTCATTACATTTTTCATGTGTTAAAAATACTTTTCATTTAATACATAGCCAATGAAGGCTTACTGAAGTAAAAGTCATTTGTTGAAGGTGAAGTACATTGGGATAAGAAAAGGGTTTCAAAGCAATGACAGTTTACATCTAGAACCCCATTTTTCCTTGTAAATGACAATTTTACCAGGAAAAATTGTTCACCTAGTATTTATCTAGAAATAATTATGAGAATTACACTGGAGAAAATGTTTCCAGCACATGATCTCTAAGGTTTCTTTTACATATTGTTTTCCTGTTTCTCATGAATGTATCCATTATTAGTTGGGATAGAAAAAAAATGAGTATAAATTTTCAAAATAGCTTCTTAAAATTATGGCATTTGTAGGTATGTTGAAGACTGTTATGCTAAGTGAGATTAGCCAATCCCCAAAATCTGAAGGCCTAATGGTCTCTCTGATAAGTGAATGATGATGTATAACTCGGGGGTGGGGGGAAGGATGGCAAGAAGGGTGGAGGAAGGATAGATAGCATAGAGGGAAGGGAGGGGTGGGTCGGGGTGGGGGAATAATAATAACAGAATGTGTGACAGACATCATTGCCCTGTGTACATGTATGAATGCACAGATGGTGTGACTCTACTTTGTGTACAACCAGAGAAACAATAGCTGTACTCCATTTGAATGAATCAATAAGTAAATAAAAAAAAATGAATTCATTTTCTAGGCTACAGGAATTGACATTCTTAGTTTCATCAAATTAATGTGATTTTATGTATGAGAATTTCAAAAAGTTTATTTCAAATTTAACTTACTTTAATAAAATAGTAAACATTTTTATATATCCATATATCATAAGCTTCAAATTGAAAACCTTGAAAAGATGTGTATGTGTATGTGTGTATTTGTGCCTAGTTTTTTAATTTAATGGTTCTTTTAATTCCCCATAACGTTTTCAATTGCTTGATTATGTTCATATATATTCAGAATTAATTGAGATTTGAATTTATAAATTATAATTTTATCCCTTAGCAGTTATGTAATCTTAAAGTTTCTGAAATAATTGAAAAATATTATAGTGCATTGTAATGAATAGACAGTCATTAAACAGAACCTTTTATTGATATCTATTCATTTCTCTATTGAAGATCATATCATGGTGAGATTTTTTTTACATACAGGAAATTTACCATTTTTGCCCTAGGATATATTAATATTATTACTAATGATAATGTATTTAATCCTTAATTATCTTCATGCAGCGTCTTGAAAGTTTTATGTGCTTGAATGTAGTCATTTTATTTGTGCTTTATTTTGAGAGATGCTATCAGGAAAAACAGTTGGGAGTCAGGCTAGAATGCTATGAAAAGGGAAATGAATCCAAGGAGGGGTGATCAAGATGGGCACACCTGGGGGCAAGTGGAGTTCAGCCCCACTAGGAACCTTCTGATACCCTGCATCAAACACACTCCAGATGGAAAGGAAAGCGCAGTCATCCCTGGGTCCCACGGTGCTGATCAGCACCCTCGTCCCCTCATGTTGGCCCATGATGGAGAAAATGATGAGACTCCTTTCCCCAGAGCACCAGCTGGAGGCCAAGGAATACCAACAGATTGTGGATATGCCCACTGAGTCAGCTGAGGGCAGTGAGGTCAGTTGATCCTCGCAGGGGTGGTTACCATGGCAACACTGGAAGTATCTGATTGTCCAAGAGGACTTGAGGTGAATGCAAGAGGTTTTGGAGTCAGTAGGGACCAAGTCATTTTAGCATCTAGCCTAAATTTAAATTGAATCTGGACTTGTCAGACCCTTGACCTTGCATCATGCTTCTATGTCAGGGAAGACATGTTCTTTTGGTAAGCAGCAGAATCGACTTCTGCCCTGTCCTGAGCAGGCTCCCAAATCCTGTGTTCTTCGGATTTTCTGCCAGACCAGCTGGGCCTGAGAAGATCAGGGCAGTCTCCTCGTGGTCATGGACACCATATGCCCGATTCCGGCCAGGGCTAACAACAGGTGGAACATGAGTCACCTCTTCGGGCATGGCTGGTCGGGAATGCAGTGTTAGCAGACTCACGGTGACTGTCAAATGAGTGATGGCAAGTCTGTGGGGAAGAGAACAAGACATAGTTTTTGACATTAGAAATGAGTTCCCTTTTCCCCAAACTGACACTGGCCGTGTAGCTATGTTCTAACAGTCTCAGAAATTAGCTTTGCCTGTATTGTCTGGTTAAACATGAGAAGCTGTCTCATCGCTTGTGTTGACTGTACGTTGAAAACGTAAACAAGTATGTTCTTTGATGTAATATTTGTGAGGATTGTCTATTTGTTCACCATAATAATTATTTCCATTATCCAACCAAACTCCCACCACACCTGGTAAGCTCACTGATGTTTCAACTCAGGGAAGATTCCCCCAAAAGCTGCCCATATTGCCAAAAACATTTAATTCTTTCACTTACTTTTCTTAATTATAAATGAGCATAAGACTTTCATATTTTGGTGTATTTGTTTCTCCTACTAGTTTAAGTTCCAAATTTGTTCTAAGTACAGTACCTGGAATTTCTTGGTAAATATTTGTTTATATTCCAGTAATTAAAATATGCATATTAAAATTCAAAATCTCCCTCAGTACTTAATTTAATTTGTTTTATGAAATAAAAATGACACATCTGTAGTGCATGGCAAGGTATAGATCGTTCAGAAAATGCTTTCTTTTTATTCTTCTTCTTACTGATGACGTGGTATATGTGCTGATATCTGTGGCTGTAATGGAAGGTGCTGGTCCAGTGTTGCTGCGACTCTTTGGTTCTACACCTGGACTGATGAAATAGCATAGAATCTGATGAGGTCATAGCCTGGCTATGTTCTCCATGTTTGTACTTCATTTTTAAAAGGTATGAGAGAGGAATGCCCTCCTCAGGCAAATACTTACCTCTTGGAAAAATAGGGCGAGTGACAGTAATCTATTTACAGATTACGGAGACCCACCATTAAACCTGAAGATATCTCTCGTGGTTATGAATTATAAACATGACGTTGTTGAGGTCACGATAGATGGCTGTCAAGTGAACCATACTTGACAATCCATTTAGGCTGAGATGACAACATTTAAATTAAAATTTATACTTGAAATGCCATATGACAAAGCATCAATGATATGAGAGTTCTAGGTCTTCTAAGGTGACTCCAATGATTCACTAGCTGCGCTGGATGAAAGGGCTTCAGCATCAGTGCTGGGAACGCTCTCAATGATTGTGGCCCCAGAACAAAGACATTTACATTTTTGGATGCCAATCTCACATGCATGAGAAGAAAACAGACTGACACATCTTTCTATATTGCTTGGCCATTCGTTAATGATTCTAAATTTTTTAGCACCATGCTTACTAAAAGTACTATACATTAAATGGAATGAGATGGAAAATATGTATCTTTTTCAGAAGTAAGATATTACCAAGTAATTGCAAAAAAAGGAAGAATCCATCAGAAGAGAAAAAGTGTGCCCTTACTTACCAGAGGTCATCAGATTGGCAGAACAACTGCATTTAGCTTATCAAAAGGAAAAGTGTCCTGGGAAGTTACTAAGTATTTAGGACTTATTTGCATATGTGTCTGAAAAATATGACCAACAGATAAGTTCCGTGCTGGAAGGGGAATTCCACACTGATGCAGGCATTTGCACTCTGCATTGGATGCCTGCGTCCCATGGAAAGGGATCCAAGAATCAGGAATCATTTTTCAGCTGTGCCACAGTGCTCCTTCAACAACTGAATGGATTTGGAACTGTGAGGGAAGAAGTCTTTGAAATGCTTGGTTCACACAAACTACAGCAAGTTACTTTGAACTAGGACCCAAAAAAAGAGTTTGGGGAATTTATCTCCCCCAGAAGAAAATGGGAAGATTACAAGCTGAGAATATGAGTGACATAACAATCAAAGAGAAATACATTGCTGCCAAGATCCGGTTTTCTCATGGTGCCAGGGAATCATCTGTGGACTTCGAGTACCCCAGCTGCCTGGAATAGGATGTGTGCCCCAGCAGGATGGTGGCATACACAGGACCTGCAGGTGACGCCTCCACAGTTACTGAATGTGTCTCATATAAAAATGAGTAGTCTTCCCATAAAAAGGGTGACTTTGGAAAGGGCCTGGACTGTCCTTGGAGAAGAGCAGCTGCTCAGAGATTTGCAGGAAGACCCCTTCTCTGGTCTCTGAGGCACACTGGGTTACAAGGTATGAATGAGAAAGTCCTGCAAGTTCAGTCCTTATTCTCTCTCATCATCTCTGTCCCATCTCCCTAGAATCACCTTATTTCAGTCATTACCTCGGCTTTCAGAAGTAAACCAAGCTAAAATCTAAGTAATTGTAAATGAATATAGGTGATGACAAAGTTGATTAGATCATATTGAAGAATTGTGCAGAAATGGATTGAGGATAAAAGTAATATGATTTTTATTTTAAACAGCTGTCTTTTGTAAACCGTGTGCATTACAAATTAACAGTAGGACTCCTTCAAGGGTTATATAGTCAGAAGGGCAGAAAATGAGTTCCTTCTCCTTCCACTAGCAAGCCAAAGTGGGTTTTGTGCTCACAGTGAGCTTCAGGAGAAACTAAATTCCCTGAATAATATCACTGGTCATGATGAAAGCGAGCTTCTGGTTTCCTTTTTCAGCTCTAATTTTCTGAAAGAGGACTTAGTTCATTTATATTTTATTTCAATAAATATCTATCTGAAATTGTCCCAAATGGGAAATTGTGTATAAGCTATGTTTAGTCTTAGGGAAAATGCCCCTTAGCTCATGAGGGACAGCAGGTTAAAACAGTTTCACTGCGAAGCGGAGGCAGCAGAAAGCAACAAGTCATCACTCTTCTGTTGTGTTAGGGAGCCAGACATCTCCACAGCCAAAGGTCGACAAGTCAGAAATCGTCACTGGGGGACACAGGGGAGAATCAACCCCTCTTAAACCAAAGAGCAAGCACAGAATTCAAATGACCCCTGGGGAAGACACAGAAAAATAGGAAAGAGACGATACTCGGAATGCATTGTTTACTCTAAGAGAGTAGATCGAAGACATTCAGCCACAGCGACAGTGACAATGCTGATGGGATTTGTCACTTGTCCTCAATTAAAGATGAGGGAACACAGGCATTGAGCAATCACTACTAGTTAAAATCAGGCAGATACTACGGAGCAGAGTCAGGATTACAACCCACGGGAGCTAACTTCACACTCCACGTGCTTAAGTAATGTTGCCACTTGTGAGAGTCAGGCAGAGGCTCAGGGCAGATGCCCGTCTCCCATGGAGCCCAGCAAACAGTAAAAGGAATAATATCACACTGGGGAACTTTATACCGGGTGATAGAAAGTTTGAGAATTGACCTGCCAGTGCTTCTGTTTCATCTGGGTGGTGATTGCTGAATTCATCAGCTGAGAGTAAGGATGAGCTATAAACTCTGGGTTCATGGTTGATATATTCAACCCACTTACAATTTTTCCTTCACAGCATGGTTTTTGCAATCTTGTATACATGGGAAAAGCAGACCATTGGACTTAAAGTAGGGGCATCATCAAAGCAACATCGTGGAAGGGAAGCACAGAAGCGATGAGAGAACTTGACTGAATAATGGGTTAAAGAAAAGAAATTGTATAGCCAGGTGCACTAAAGAGAAAAGTGGTTAACACAGAAATTAAAGCACTCATGGAGGTGCCTGGGACTATCAAGATCAGGTACAGTGAGACCAGTACTAGTGAGAACCTGGAAATAGAGATGAGGATGGAGACCAGATGTTAGAGGATGCTCCAGATGGTACAAGAAAGACTATTCCAAAGCATGGCCCTGGCAGTTAATCTGCTCAGTTAGGGAGCCAGGCCTAGGAGATGAGCATGCCCTTTAGTAAGTGTTGCGGACTTGAGTTCTAAATCTTCTGGAATGAAAAATAATGGATAGAAAGAAAAATGCAGACATTGGTGTTAGGAAAATTTGTGGGTGATGGCAAGAGAAACCGACAGTTTGAGAAATGATCTTAAATTACCTGAGTGGACACTGAGGTTAAATAGCATGCAGAAGGGAGGTGTAGACAGTCAGGTTTTATGATTCATTAACTTTTACTGCAAATACATAGAGCTTACAAAATATCAGTGATGTTGAGTGGAACCCATGAGACGGGGCACATCCTATGTGAAGTGTTTTAGGAGAAAAAGGGTCAAAGGTGGCTTAGTAATTGAAAGAATAGTGCTTAGGCCAGAGTACTTGAGGTCTATTGAATATTTTTCTGTTGAGCATTTTAAGCAGCTTACCTGTGTATTAATAGCAAGTCAACCACTGTCCAAACTGGTTTGAACATTTTTCTGTGAATTAGGAATTGCTTGACTGAGGTTCCATCCCCACTAATCACTGGACCACAAGGCTGAGCACAGGATTTCCAGATGTGTAGGCTTCACCTTCCTGGTAAATATTACCCCATTTTTTTAAAAAAACAATCCCACTTTTGCTTTGCAATCTTCCCTTTGCCAGTAATTTGCCTACTACTGAGCATGAGACCAAACTCTTAAAAAACCATAAAGAGACAAGAAGAAAGGAGTGAGGGAGGAGAAAATATTTCCACAAGGCTTCTTAGGAAGATGGGGAGGGAGGGAGAGAAAGAGATGAAGAAGACAGTCCTTTGTTCCCCAGTTCTTCCTCCACCCACCAGTTTCGTACTAAGGCTATTATCGTCAGTGGAGCAAGAGTTTAGAGCTACAGCAGCCATTCTGTGAACATGAGGGAATAAGCTGGACATGTACAAGAGGAAGGACCCAGAGGTGGGTGGAGTTCAAGGACCGAAAGTGTCTGGGTTCCTAATAACATTGCAGTCTTGGGCCAACCCTCTGAAGGCCTAACTCATGACTTTGCAATGATTAAACAAACCAAAAGAAGTACCAGATGGAGCACCAAATTCAAAAGAAGAGCTATTCCTTAAGCATCCTTACCTTATTCTCAAATTGAACAAAATGAAGCTGCTGGCATACAAGAAACGTATCTATCAAATGCATCCTATGACAGAACTATTTTATGAACTCTCACTAAGAGTCTCTTCTGAATTGTCCACACAACTTGAACCATAGTGATTTCTCTTGTGAAAGCAAAAAATAAAAATAAAAAAATGTGCTGGACAAAGTCAAAAGACAAAGTGGACTTGATCTAAGTGTCGTGGAATGGGGGGACTCAGACCCAGATAAACAAATTCCAGATCCGGCAAGTGGAAGAAGATGCAAGTTGGGACAGTAGACATACTTCATTTGGAGGCAGCAATAGACCCCAGCCTTTCCCAGGCTCCAGCTTCAGCCCCAAGCCAGTTCCATTCAGCTCCCTGGTTCTTTTTTACAGGTCTTTTTTTCATATGCAGGCAGGGCAAAGAAGGCACACTGCCAACAGGTTACATCAGAGGGCGCATGCTCAAAGGCAAGTGGTTGTGACCTTGAGCACGTGTGCTGAAGGGGAGTGTTCATGACCTAGGTTGCACACTGAACACGTAGCCCATCAGAGGTCTCAGTAGGGAGCCTAACTAGAGCCATTTTTGGCCTTCCCTACACAAGGCTGTTGCAACAGGAGAGAAAGAGGGGCAGGAACTCAGTTTCAACTCAATTCCACTATAAAGGCTGGAACACCTTTAAGAACTGGGGTGGGGATCTTAGTCTTCTGCCTTGCCATCTGGCCCCCTCCAACAGAATGACACTGTCTCTCTGGTAGAAAGTGGTTCTACAACTTGGAGCCAGGCTCCCAAGCAAACAAGCTGTGCATCCTCCCAAGGAAGCTGGTCTGTCTTCCCTGATAATGACATTTGTAAGGAAGGGCTCTCGGGCCCTCCTGTGAGCCTCCTTACTTTAGGTTGTAAGACTGAAAGAAGGGATTTTGGAAGGACTTACATTTCAAAGAAGTACAGATATTTCAAGTTTTCTAAAATAAATAAGCTAAGAAAAGTGAGGGGAGGACCTCTGTGGTTAGGCATCTGGATCCTTAAAGGCTGGAGAGAGGAGATCAGGGACCTGGTTTATGGAACAAGATGCTGTTTGGTTCACTCAGCCCTCCTCATCGAGCACCTTCCAGGTGTGTGCAGGTTAGGTTCTTCTCCTAGTTCTGAGAATGCAACCATAAGACAGAACTCACCACTTTCAATAACCACCTCTTGCAGAGGGAAAAAGAGATATAGACAAGTAATATGTCTGCATACTACAATTTAAGATAAGGGAAGAGAGGAGCAGAACCTCCCATGTAATGAGACGTCATAGAATGTGGCATTTGTCGATTGTGATCCATGCCTCCCTAATAGTAGCTCACAGTTGTGGAGAGTGTGCCTTGGATCCCACATGATTTTAAGTGTTTTTTATACACAATTCATTTAACCATGCAAGCAACACTAGGCAGGTATTTTTTCCATTTCAAGATGAGGGAAGTGAATTACAGGGAAACTAAATTGATTCCATTTCAACAATCAGCGGCAGGGCAGGGAGTGGACTCCTGAGTCTACTCCAGACCAATACGCAGCCTCTCCACCAAGGTTTACACTTTACACTCCTCTGTGAAATGTGCTCCCATCACTTCAGTCCTAGCAAACCTGTGAAAAATGATACCCTGCTCTGCACCAAGTCACTTCTGGAGATATGAGTGCAAAATAACAACGAAATGGACAAAGGGGATAAATCACATATTAATTAATCCCCACTGTGTGCAAAAAATGCAGTATTTCAAACTTGCAGTTTGATGCTTAACATTTATTGCAAAGAAACATTACTGGTTCTTCCCCAGCGGGGCAGCTCACTGACTGCTCTGATGGGGGCTTCTCTTGCTTTCCCTCACCCCTGGCATCTCACTGACAAGGGGCGGGGGTGGTGCAGTTAGTACCTTAGTGAATGAACCAGCCACCTTGCTCACTGGGTGCCTTCCTCCTCATTCATTGGCGATGATGAAAAGAAGCAGGACACACAGCCAAGCTGGTTTCATAACGTGAGCTATAACATGAGCACGAAGATGTGCCATCAACTTGCTGTAAATCATATCACAAACTGAAGCAGTTTTCATTTTGGGATTTGTTGACAAAATATTGACTTAAAGTGAATTTTCACTGTCACAGAGATATGGGAAGGGAAGGAAATCTCTTTCTCTGTGAGATGCTCAGAGAGGGACCATGCCTACTTGTGGGGAGAAACGCTCTCCCCTTGAAGTTCCAAAACTCTCAGACTGTGGTGCCTACTCTGTCCTCAGGCTCCCTAACTCCTGCAACCACTAAAAACTTGTAGAAAAAAAAGAAGCCAGAACTCTAACAGAACTCTAATTTGTATCAATGTTAAGTACTTTGATATACTAGCTTTGAATCAAAAACCCTTTTTAAAGTAAAAAAGTCAGAGAAAAATCAAAGAGGCACCGGGGAAAGGGTTATTAAGAGAAAATAAAACAGAAGAGCAGGAGATGCTGTTGACCAGAACTGCTGCGGGCTTTCCATTTGTATTCCAGCGGTCCCTTACAGGAACCTTTGCTAACAGATGACTGGCAGAGATTTGCATTTAATTTCCTTGGAGCAACAGAAAATCCTAAGCCATCAGTTGTTTTAGAGAGCACTGACTGATCAATTAATAATTGAATTCACAATGACAAGACTTAATCTCAGTTCATGGGAACACTTGAAGAACAGTCAAAATATTTTCCCAATGGATTTTTAGAGGTCATTGTCAATCACCCACACTAGCACAGGGACCGTAAGAGCTTTGGCCAGGATATTTCAGTGAGCGGTTGGCTATATGGATGTGACATCGGGATCAACAAATGATCCTTTTTTTAAGAAGAGAAACAGGGACATGAAGACATATTCCATATTAGCAAGAGATTGGATGAGTTAACCAAATAATGACCATTACAGAATAAAAAATTTACTTGGTGTTTTAGGCCTGTTGTATATATTGAAGTGTGGGACCTTAGCTTACAAATGGCATATTTTATCATTCTTGTTCAGAAAGGCTACAGGACTCAAGAGACAACCTTTTTTTTTTTTTTTTTTTTTGAGTAGGTAAGCCATTGTGAAGGTTCCAAAAAGTAAATCATTCTTGCAAAATGGACAGATTTCCTTTCTTTGACTTTTTTTTTGGAGGGGGCAGGGTACATTTACTTTCTTTTTCAAACAATTTGTTTTCTCATGTTATGTTCTGTTTTCCTCTTTCATTTCTTCACTATATTTTTCTTTTCTCATCCTTTTTTTTTTTTAATTTATAAAAGTTTAGCCAAATTGTATCTTTTTTTTTTTCATTCTTTTTTTTTTTTTTTTTTATGAACACAAATGGAGTACAGCTCTTGTTTCACTGGTTGTACACAAAGTAGAGTCACACCATCTGTGCGTTCATGCATTTACACGGGGCAATGGTATCTGTCACACACTCTGTTATTAATTTTACCCCCCACCCTCTTTTCTCATCCTTTACTTCCTTAAATACCTCAGGTGCTAGGATTTGTTATTATCTTCATATATTATTGACTTTAGTTTGCTGGAAGTTTCTCATAGGTCTTTGGATATATGTTCATGAATAGTGTTAATCTACATGGTTGCAAATATTTTTCCCAATATTTTTATCTGCTAAGTTTTTAGAGTAACAGTGACCTTAAAAATGGTGGACAGAATGACAGTAGAGTGAAACAGACATTATTACCTCACATATATGTATGATTGCATGACCCATGTGATCCTACAATAAGTACAATCAGAAAAACGAGATTATACTCAATTTGTGTATGATCTATCAAAATAAAGAAGTGCATCCTACAGTCATGCACAGCTAATTAGAACAGAAAATTAAAAATGAATTGAGAATTGTTCCTTCCTACTTCATTTTGTAAAATATTTTGTATATAATGAATGCATTTATTCTATAAATATTTGCTAACATGCATATTTGGCTTGGGTGATCACTAGTTTTTTCTTGTTTTTGTTTTTGTTTTTCTTGTCTTCACTTGTTTCCTTAAATTCACTCACGTGATATAAATGTGTGTGTGTGTATATATGATACATATATATTTGTACATATATATACACACATATATGTATATATGTGTATCTCCAAACAATGAAAGCATCCCCCTTCATATCTGTCTCTATCTCTCTGTCTCTGTTAGTTTATCCTATAAATTCCAGCCAATTTGACCCCTCCCAACTCCAGCTTTTACTTCTTTGACTCAGTCACTGAGATACTCTGAGCTGTCCACTCTCAACCCGATATTGGGATTCTACCTCCACATAAAAAGCTTGGACAGTCATATAATCTATGTACCTTCCGTCAGGAATCCCAGTGCTGTGTAGCCTATGATCCAATGTCTGAAAACTGCCATTTAATGTTTTTGGCAAGTTTTCTATTTGCTTAGGACAAGCCCATACAGCAACTTCCTCAATCAATACCCAAAAGTAAATTCAAACAAAAGAATGTTTTTGTTTTTATTTTTTAAATGAAATCACTGAGCTGATCTTGTGTTATTTTCCTACATCATTCAGCTTTTCTTGGCTGATGTTGGCTGTGCTTTGGGGACTTGGAGACAACTCCTCTGCACACTTGGGAACAGTGCCTGGGGGCAGAACCCAGCTTCAGGGAGGAAGTGGGCAGAAAATGGGTGCCGAAGTCACTGAGAGCTGTGATAAATTCAAGGTGATCGGTGATAATTAGAAAAAAATTGTGAAGTATTCTTTGGTATTTTCAGAAATTCTCAGGTCCAGGAATAATTTGATAAGAAACAAAATTTTCTTATGTCAGGTATCAATGACTTTGAAATTTATTAGTTGGATTTGAAAATAAACTGCTTTGAGAGAAATAAAAATTGGTAATTCCAGGTTATACTTTTTTAAAATCTTAAATAAAACAGTAAGACAATATTGAAGCTTTCATATAACATTGCAGCTAATCATTTTATTACAAAACTAAATTGAAAAATCTGTCTCAATTTTAGTTTTTCCCCTTAGATTAATTCTTACGTGTTTGATCAGAAAGAATAGGTAGTGGGAATTTGACATGGAGTTTGATTAAATCATGACTTATTTGCTTAGGTTTCCACAAAGATTGGATTTACACAGGATGATTATTTTTATACATTGGATCATTCAAAGAAAAAATGTTAATTTTCCTGGAGAAAGAGACTTTTTTTAAACAAAAATTCACAAATACAAGATCAATGTCAAGCTTTAATTATAGTTTCAAACATGTCCAGTATGATTAATTGCTAGACAATTAGGTTTAATCCATCAATTCTATTATTGCAATATCAGGTGAATATTATTTTGTTAAATTAGATATTGACTTAAATATATATATATATATATAAAACTTCAAAGATTTATACTAATCTAAAATTGTGTAAGTCTTCATAAAATAATAAAAATATTTTTTCAGCATAATCATTGGTTGCTAATACAGATACAACTTGGAATCAAAGGATATTACTCCCTCAAAGTGGGATAGCTTTAGTCATGAGAACATGGACTGTAGATCCCGGTAGGATGTGCGTGTGTGTACATGTGTGTTTGTGCACCAAACCTTTCAACAAGGTGTTGGTTATCAGGTTGCTTTTGCTCTCTTGAGCCAGCCTGGCATTATGCAATAATTGTGTGAATAGCAGAATTAATTACGCATGTGTTCTTGACAAATACGTGAGCAGAAGAGTTGACTAATTCATAGAATTAGATCCTAGTCTTTCTTTTCCTTTTCTGCCTTCCTTTCTTCCTAATTCTTTCTTCCTCTACTCTCCTTCCCTCCTTCCCTACTCATTTCCTTCCTCCCTTCTTTCTTTCTTTTTTTCCCTTCATATTTTCTTTGGGAAGATCATAGAAAATCAAACTTCCAATGACCAGAAAAATTATCAAAGCAATTGCTTCAGTCGGGATTCAGTACACAAGTGCCCTGAAGCCTGCAGATGTTGAGATGTGAGCCCCGTGGTGAGGAATTCAGGGGTGGACACTTACCCAACACCATGCTGAGGGCTGGGCCCTTCCGGGAGTGATTGCAATCAGGTAAGGTCGTTTACCCTGGAGCCCCGGAGACTGAACTCTGGTGGCGTCATAAGTAGAGGGAGAGACCAGAGACAGGTACCTGACAGCTCCTGTGGAGTCCCCATGTGGAGTCCCCATGTGCTGTTGCATGAATGCCAACAACAAGCCATCATGCCATGTGGCCCCTTTGAACTTGCAGAACTGGTGCTGAACAAGGCTTCTCCAAAAGCAGCTGCCTCAGGTGTGTCATCATAGTAATGATGGCATTTAATTTCCTAATTTGCAGATTAAATCTAGCACAAGGTATAAATTAAGTCTCCATTGCACTTATTGTCTGGTCTGTCAATATTAGATGGATCAAATCATGCTGTAATCTGTGGATGAATATTGACAAAGAAGAAATAGAGGTTCTCTCTGTTCCCAAAATGCTGAGAAGCTCCCTAAACTTCAAATTTAAAACTTAAATAATGGGGAACCATATTTAGACTTAGAAATGCCTTACTTATTTTCTAAGAATGTATTTAAATTTTTAAAATTCTTTTTTAATTAAACAAATGTTTATAGATTGTGGTTGATCTATTATTCCACAATATAGTTTGAGATCCTTTTATTCCATAGCAGTGTAACTGAAGTCAACCATAATGTATTATATACATTATAATATCTAAGAGGTAAATTTGATCTGTTACCATAAGAAATAATAAGTATGTGAAATGTTTGCTATGTTAGCTTGATTTAAATATTCCACCTTGTATACTTAGGTCAAAACATCACAATGCACCTCACATATAAATATAATTATGATTTTCCAGTTAAATAATATTGATTAAAAAAGAAAAAGAAACATAGAACTACCACACACACAAGTTGGTACACATTATATATAATTAAGATTAAAACCAGTAGTCAAAAGAAAAAAAAATGTGTTGTATTTTTAAATGAATTAGCCAAGAGAGTTGTATGGGGGAGGTCCTTACTTATTTATCCATCTTAGTTGATTTAATTATTCCTTCCTCTGCACTTTCAGTGACAATGCTTGCATTTAAGAAGCAGTTATTGTTTAGTGATAGGAGTTTAAAAACCTGCTTGCATCCTGAGGACAAGCAATCGCCACCCACTCCTGCCTGGCTCATCCCCAGTTCCAGAACGTGACATCTCAGGGCCCGAGATAGAATTCAAACTTCCACAACATGGAAAGGAACAGGAAGACATGTCCCTTTCTCAGCAGAACATTAGGAAATCATCAACAAAAACAGATACAGAAGTCAAAACTTTCATATATCTTCTAAATTCTGTATATGAAGATTTCTGTCCAAGAATCAATTTGACAGCACTATTGTGAATGTGGGCATGCAATTTCAGAAATATCTGTGACCTGATCAAATTCCCTTGAAATATATTTACATTCAAGAATGACAGAAAGGAACAATTTTCAAAACTGTGCTTTCATTGTGGACTTTTTTTTGGGGGTGGGGAGGGACTGGGGATTGAACTCAGGGGCACTCGGCCACTGAGCCACCTCCCCAGCCCCATTTTGTATTTTATTTAGAGACAGGGTCTCACTAAGTTGCTGAGGCTGGCTTTGAACTCACGATCCTCCTGCCTCAGACTCCCAAGTGCTGGGATTACAGGCGTGCACCACTGCCCCCAGCTTGTGCTTTCATTGTGTACATATTATTTTCTCTTTGCAAGAAATATTATCTATAAAAGCAAATTTGCTAGAAAATGTAATTAATTTTCTTTGTACCACTATTTTACATATGATTGATAACTAGGCTCCTTTATAATAATTTTATTATTTATTCACATCCCTGGAAAATTTTTAGACTTTAGAGATGTATTCATCCCCTGTCCCCCACTCCTAAATAACCCCGTCTCATTTTCTGTTACTTTTTTTTTGTTAAAACATTAAACAGTAGGAAGATACATATTAATTTCACACATTTTCTATGAGAACTTTCTCTTTATTTTTGCATGCTTAAATATGTTTACTTGGTTATTGGTATGAAAGTTCCAATAACTGATGATTCAAAGAGAAAAAAGTGATGCTATATTGTTTCAAATAATTTCTAAAAATATTTTTCAATATTTGAAACAGTAAGCCGGGCGCAGTGGCACATGCCTGTAATCCCAGCACTTGGGAGGCTGAGGCAGGAGGATCACAAGTTCAAAGCCAACCTCAACAACTTAGTGAGGCCCTAAGCAACTCAGTGAGACCTTGTCTCTAAATCAAATGCAAAATAGGGCTGGGGATGTGGCTCAGTGGTGGAGTGCCCCTGGGTTCAATCTCCAGTACCAAAAAAAAAACAAAACAAACAAAAAAAAACATTGAAACAGTCACTATAATATACTACAATTTTAACTCCTACACTTTTATTCATTTTGATCAAAAAAGTAACAGCTGTCAATAAAAATGACTTTAATTGCATGAGAAGTAACATACTTGTTTAATTTTCTTTAAAATGACCTGACTGCATTTGAAGACATCATTATTTCAACATAATTTTACATCTTCTTTTCTTGCCAAAATTGTAATCGTAAGAATATTGATTTTAAAACATTTTTCGGAAGATGTGCAAAATAGGATGTGCCAATTTTTTAGGCTATTAACTATGTAATAGTTAATCTAAAAATAAACTACCTACCAATACGGGTAATACTGTAGGGATTATCTTCTTTAGATAGGAAAAGAGAATCCACATACTTTCCTTAAAGAAAATTATTAATCAGTGTACAATCTGTCAGATTGTTACTGAAAGGTCAGGCATCATCTGTATGGGAGAGATCGTGTAGAATGGATTATCTAAAGATTGTGTAGAAAGAAATTGTGATTTGACACCCGAAGGAGTGGCCACCCAAGTCCTACAGTTGAAAGTCAGGATCAGAGAACACTCCAGCCCTAACAAGAGAGGCTCCATAAGCTGAGTAGAACTGCAAAATTGCAAATTAAATCCTCCTTAGTTTTTGTTGTGGTGGCTGCTTTGGTTCTGGAGATTGAATGGAACCCAGAGACACTCAACCACTGGACCATATTCCCAGCCCCCTTTTCCTCATTTTTTTTTTTTTTTTACTTTTTTTTTTTTTTTTTTTTTTTTTTTTATTTACTTATTGATTC
>JAJEJO010000089.1:822180-1013138 GCA_020662805.1 Glaucomys volans | reverse complement strand
CCCCCCACCCGCCCCCACTTTTTTTTACTTTTGAGACTGGATCTCCTTAGTTGCTTAGGGCCTTGTTAAGCGCTGCGTCTGCTGCCTCAGCTTATTGAGTCACTGGGACGACAAGGTACCACACCCAAATTCATCCTCTACTTTTGCAAAAAAGTTTTGAAGTTCAGTCTGTGTGAAAAGGTACCTGAAAGGAAGTTACAGGGAATACTGCTTCAGGTCATGATCATCATCATAATCATCATCATTAATAATTGTGGAGCACATATTGATATGAAGACATACTTAGAGAAGTTAAGTTCCAAAAATCACATGGCTAGAAATTAGCCATTTCGAAAGTTGTACTCAGAAGTACTGATTATAGCAGTGGTTTTCCTAGGCTGGAATGTGGGGAGAATGGAAGATGTCCAAAGGGTGCAAAATTTAATCGTAAATTCTGAGTCTAATGTGCAGCATAGTGACTGTAGCTAACAACACCACATAGTTTGCACAAAATTTGTTGAAGGAGTACATGTTAGTGTCATCACACACACAGTGCTAACTATGTTTGGTCTTTAACTTGGTTGCATTATACATATATATTTTTTATACAATCAACACATTGTACATCTTGAATAGAAACAAATGTTGTTTGTCAATTTTACCTCAGTAAAACTGACAAAATGCAGATATGCTGGATCCCCAAATTTCTGCCTGTTTTAGGTTGGATTGTGCTCTCTGATCTTCACCAAATTCATTAGTGATCCTAGGCTCTGAATCAGGGAAGGTGACCTTCTTTGGCCATAGGGCTGTTTTGTTGCAGATATGATCAGTTATGAAGTACCTATCCTGGTGCAGAGTGGAAATGAATCCCAAACGACTGGGTTCCTTCAGCAACAACCACCAGGACAACACATGTGGATAACCCAAGACTCCACCCAGGCAGAGCTCGAGGTGTCCTCTCCATGAGCCAAGGTTTCCCAAACACTGCCCAAAAACAGAAGCTAAGAGACTGGTGTGGAGTGGTCCCTGAGAGGTGGCAGAAGGCTGTGGGGAGACACCCTAATTTCAGTCGTTGTCCTCCAGAACTGGGAGGACTTGCACTTCTGTCCTTTAAGCCAACCCATGTGTCCACTGTATTAAGGCAGTCCTAGGAAATCACTGTAGTGTTTTCAACTGACATAATGGGATTAAAAACTGATAATAAGTAACACAACAATGCTAAAACGGAAGACTAGAATAACACGTATGTTCTCTAATACCATTCTTTGATGAATACTTATAATGACTGTAAATTGGATTTACAAAATTCCTTCAGTATCTGCAGATGGTTAATTTTGGCTATAAAGAATCTCATACAGTTTCAAATATTGCATACTTATTATAACAGAAAACCAAATGATACTAAGTCTTCCTATCATCTAATCTGTCATATGCTATTTTTAAAAAGTGGTATATAGTAATACTAGAGCAATTAAGTAGTCCTAATGAAATTTCATCTAGAGATAATGTCTACTCTTTACAAATAGTATAGCTGTGAACATAATTTATTGCACCAAGACCCACGATGACCTAAATGTTGTAAAAAAATTGTTCTTTCAGATTATAAGATTTAATAAAATTTCATCTGCATTTAAAAATTTAATTGGCGTTCTTTTGTATTTTTTTAAGCAAATTGAAAACTAACAGATTATTAAAGAATGGAGGGGAAAGAAAATGTACAGCTGTATGCAACTGCAAGGGAAAATACAGACAAGTCATTAGAAAAGCGGCTGAGTCATCACAAGCAGAGGTAAGTATAGAGCAGGTCAAGGTCGCACCCACATTGTCCATCATATTTGTTGGTAAACTGATGCTGGGATAATGAAAGACATAGTGTAAACATAAAAGTGCATTGCGTTCTTGTGATCATTATGTAGACACCATTATTTATTGTCCTGCTGTACAGGTGACTTGGCATTACTGCAGCTCTCATGTGTTTCCTATCTTCCAGAAATGCTGTGATGTTCCAGGTGAACTAGTCTTGCTGCCAGTAAGGTACCTCCAATACTCATGGAAGTGCTAAAGTGAAAAGTAAGCTCAGGCTGCCCAGTATGGTTATTACCTTCTCTTAGCTTTTAAAATCCAATGCATCTTAGAATGCCTCTCTACCAAAGTGACCGGGGCTCTGGAGCTTGTACTTAGAAGAGAGCAATAAATAATGGGTAATGTGCTTTAAAAATAGAAATTGCTTATTCAACAAGAAATAAAAATTGTCCTGTCTTACTAATTTAGCCAACTTTGAATGAGTCCATGATTGACATTAAGCATTCCTATTCAAAAAGTCTATCAATTTGATTTAATTCAGTTTGATACATGTCAGTTCAATCAAGTGAGCATTTATTAAGCAAATAACCATGTCCATCTATTTAATACTAGAATAGAAACCATTCAGTGCCTTCTCATGATCACATTCTTGGTATGGAGGACAAATTACACGTAAAAACGCCAGGGTGACAATGTGAATCAACGTGTGTAATATACCTTATCTGTGAAGGTTACAAGACTGTAGTAGAGGGACATTTATTTTTTTGATGTTATATTAAAAATTTGTAGAAATTTGCATTTCAAATTTGAAGAACTATGTGGTTCGATTTGAAATGAGCAACTATAATCTTGAGACAGTTTTCAGTCAATCTCTTGTTAAGCTAGCTGACGTTCTCACTGTTGATAAGTACGTCTCCCTCTCATCCATCTAAATGCAGTTTAATTGTTTAAATGGGTAAGCACCACACCACCACCCCAGTGATGGCCAGCAGCTATCCAGAAACAGACACTGTTCCTGGCCTCCTGCTGACCTCAGGTACCTTTGGAGCTCAGTTGAAAACTAAAACCCACTTGGGTAAAAGCAGCCAAAATTACAGTTCTGTTGAGCTTTAGCTGTAAATACATTATTGTTTAAACCCACTCAATTTTGTAAAGCTTTGTTCTATGCTGAAAGAAAACTGATACAAAAGTAGACTATGTGGCTGATTTTAAAAAGATAAGCAGCCAGGCGTGGTGGTGCACACCTGTAATCCCAGCAGCTTGGGAGGTTGGGGCAGGAGGATCATGAGTTCAAAACCAGCCTCAGCAAATTATTGAGGCTCTAACCAACTCAGTGAGATCCTGTCTCTAAAAAAATAAATTAAAAAAAAAGAGAGATAAGCAAAATACTTACCAAATTCTTCATGATGAGTTAAAGGCTGGAGATGGAGGAAAGGAAATTTGCTCCTGACGTGAATAAAAAGGCAATACATGATGTATATGGGGCAAAAATTTAGTAACAGGCAGGAATCCTGAGATACAGAAAATATTCTTATTACACTTTTAAAATTTATCAAGAAAGTTTGGAAAATGACTAAAATATCTTCATATGTTGCAAAATCATGTCAAAGAGTGAAACATTTTTTTCTGTGAATTACATGAAAACTGGTCATTGAACTTCCTTTGGCCACTGAGCTGTATTTGAATTGACCTTGTGCCCTTTAAGTCCCATCCTTATGAGGCCATGCACAGAACTACCTCCCTCTAGGAATTCCGCAAGTGCCAAGAGAACCAGACAGGGAAAACCCACTGGCTGAGGACAGAGGATGCATGGAAAGATGGCTGGATGGTCTGGGAGTCTCACCCAGAAGCTCAAGGCCATCAGCAAGCTTTCTGCAGAAGTTAACTTGATCAGCCTGCCATAGCCAAGCCTTGTTAAGAGCAGAACCACCACCCTAGCCCAAAGTGACCTGCTACATAAGTGCTCTTCTGTATCTCATGAAGTTGTGGCCACATGGTCTGCACATGAGAAAACACAGCCCTGTGACATGGGCCACCGGTCCAGGCAGCACCACCGTGTGGGGGCTGGAGAAGGATTAAATAAACTATTTGCAAAGCCTAGGAGAATGGTAAGAAAATCATTTCAGTTGGTAAGAATGCAAAGGTGATCCTATTATCTAACAATGATAGGACTGACCCAATTCCTCCCTCCAGCAACTTGCAAAGAGTAATGTACTTTTCCATTTGTCTGTGGTTTTCTCCTGGTAAATTGTTGAAATGGATTATTGCTTAGTGTAGCTCTATATAATATGGCAAAGGAGGAGAGGCATGGACTGAAGAAAAGCTGTTCTATTTGCAAGCCAAATATAGAAGCAATAGAAAGGTGATGAAACTTCTTCAGGTGGTGGATGAAAAAAAAGAAAATCCTCTTTCTCATCTTCACTCTCTCTACCAGTAAAAGATTCTAGAAGTAAAATATAACCTTGGTGTATAGATCAAATAAAAAGTGAGGTACACAGCTCAAAGATTCTTTCCTAAGATTCTTGCAAGATTTAAGCAGTCTCTGGATGACCTTCTCATCTGGCAAAAGGTTTGCTCAGATCTTTAGGGTCTTATCTTCCAGGACCGGGCATAGCAGAAGTGGCTACAAACCTGTGTGTCTTAAAAGAATTATGGATGTGTTGTTGAAGGCATAGTGTGGAGACTCTCCAAGTCAGATTCATATGAGGCTCAAAATGGATTGAGGTTTGTTGCATTAGAAAACATGCTACCAAATTGGACTAGAAGAGGCTGAAACATTTTAGAATAGAACAAAAGAAAAAGAGAAAAAAGTGTCCAATATTTTATGGGAACAAGCAAGCTGAATTATTTAGTCAAGAGCTAACATGGAGAGGAGAAAAAGAAGGATGGCCATGGCCCTGGTCAAAATCTCAGAGAACAAAGTCAAAATCTGTAATGAGAGGCCAGTTTTTGAACAAGTTATAAAAATATATAATAGGAAAAAAAAGACAAAAGGTGCATGCTTCTACAAAGCCCCAAACACTGCCTGGTCCTTTTATAGAGAAGAGTTTTGGTGGTGTTAGCCCTGACACCTGGAGCCACTCCCAGGCAGCAATCAAGACCACTAGACCAAAGCCTCTTCCAAAGGGAGAACCAAGCACTTTAAAATGACCATCATCTACATCCCAATTACAGAGTTTTAGAAACAGGTGCCAATTTACATTTCAAAATTGCTGTGGGACAGTGACTGGTAAGGGCCTCTGATATGTCCTGATGAAACGGAGTCCTTGAGTTTGCAAGGGAATGTCATCTGCCCTTTCTCAGTGGATGGGCGAGGATGATTTGGAGTCTTGTTTCATCTCTCTGTGTAACAATGGTACCCTCTTCTTTGTCCCGGTCACTTTTAGGATGAAGAGCCTGCAGGTGGTTCCCAGGAAGCATGGGTGAAAAGCACTTTGCTTTTATTCATTGATTAAAGTAAATAAAATAATGATAGTTTATAAGGAAGTCTCTAATAATCTTGAGATTACAAGTATCCTATTCCATTTATTGTTTCTATAATTGCTATATTTTATTTTAGATTTTTTTTCTCAAAGTTAGGCTAAAAGATTCGAAGTTTAGAGGGAAGCAAGAATGGAGGGAGGATGGATTTCATAAAGAAAAATGAGGGGTGGGGACGGGGTGGGGGAGGAGAAAAATAACAGAACGAGACAAACATCTTTACCCTGTGTACATGTATGATTATACAAATGGTGTGACTCTACTTCATGTACAACCAGAGAAACAATTGTACTTCATTTGAGTACGATGAATCAAAATAAATTAAATAATAAAAAAAAAACTACCATTAGAGCCTACCTTCTGCTTCCTCTTGGTCACAACCCTCTCCCACATGCAAGTCATTATCTTGCCTTCTAACCTCATGAATTAGCAATGTCTGATTCTGATTTTTTAAAAGTTTTATTGAGATGCTATTTATATGCGCACACTATTTACCCAAATAAGTTGTACAATTCAATGTTTTAAACATAACCACAGAGTTGTGCAAACATAACCACAATCCAATTTTAAGATATTTTCAATACTCAAAAAAAAAAAAAAAACAAACCTCATATTCACTAGCACTGACTGTCACTTTTAGGTTAGAATAAGATGTTTTCACAAATATATTTTTGTAGTCCTCAATGGATCTTTTGTTTATTTATTTATATACGGTGCTGAGTATCAAACCCAAGGCTTCACACATGCCAGGCAAGCACTCTACCACTGAGCCACCACTCCAGCCCCATAGAATAAGATTTTTAAATGACTATCTCTTCATACTCTTGGAATTTAACAACAAAACTTCATTCTCTTAAGTAGATATAAATTTAAAATAATTTACTTACTACTAGCCAAATATTTCCAGCTATTGAAATTACAAATAAGGAATCTAAAGGCTTTAGTGAATCCAATATTAAGCTTTTATATGAAAATATAAATGCATTTTAGATATAATTGAATGTTCCTATTCTATGCTAATTATTGATTGGTGGGTAAAAAATTATCTCAAAACAGTGACTTAGAATAAAAATAAAAATTAAAAGATTCAAAATTTGTCCTATAATATAACTAATTTTTGTAAATAATGGGAAAATGAATATATTAAATAAAATAAGAATTAAAATTAATAAAATGTACAAATTAATGTGTACATTTGTGTGTGTGTTTGTGTGCATGTGTGTTTGAGAGAGAGAAACAGACAAAGGCACAAGTACCAAAAATCAGTGTGTTGGCTTACTCAGCGTAAGGGCAATGTTTTCCTCTCTGTTTTTATCCATTACAGAATATAAAAATTTAACCTTAAGGTTTCTAAGTCTTATCAGTATCACAGTAGACAATATGACATACTTTTTGTTGTTGCTGTTCAATGACATATAATGTGTTCGGTGAAGATTTCTGTGAAACGTTGTTTTTCTGACACAAAGAGATGTCGTTTCCTTTCCTCTTTTCCTGTAAGAATGTGCACATAAGCCTGGAGTTGGAGCAACCTGTCTGCAGCCACAGGATATTGAACACAAGGACAAAAGTGGGCACTGCAGAAAGAAGGAGAGCATGGTCCTCAGTCATGCTGAGGGGTTTCACCAACACTGGCACCACCCAACTCTTAGGTACTGATATATATATATATATCAGTATATATATATATATAAAGAATCTCTGATCTGTTAGTTTATTTACAGTCAGCTTTGCTATCACCAGCAGTTAAACATATTTCTTACTTACACACATATGTATAGGAAAAAAAAGCCAAAAACAACATTGAGTATTGATCCTTGTTTTGGTTTTATTTCTTCCTCCACTCAGGGAAAGCAATGATTGCCTTAGGGAAATTAGAAAACAGAAACGATTCTTTGAGGCTTCCTTTCTTTCTATTTGCTTACTCATACTCCACAAGTATATGTCTCTATTAGACTAACCTATAAACTTAAGTCATCTACCTTCAGTCTGCTCTCTTAATTTAAATCTCATCTCTGCTATGATGCAGTGTTGCACATCAGTAAATTACATTCATCCTCAGGCCTCAAATCTTCACAGAAAAGTCTCTTGCTCAATCTTTCAGTGCATTTTGTTTCCTGGGTCTGCCTGCGTTCAAGAGCTCTGCTGTTACCACCATGACCCATGTGGTGGTCACCAAATTTCCAGAATCCTGTAGTTGCTGGTGATGAGTCTGTGGAGAGCACCCTAAGTTGGGTCCTTGAAACAAATTAATCTTTGTAGGCCTCTGGGCCTTCCATAGGAGCTGTGGCCTGGATGATCTCTGAGGTGCCCATTTGGCAAGGTTGGCGTGGTTTGGGAGATCGGCTGAATGACATCCTCAGCACTGATCTACCTGGTAACAATTAGCCACTACCGAGGTTGCTACTTACTGAGATTTCCATGAGCACAGACCTAGTTTCACTCTGTACCCATTTAGAGACATTAATCCATATTCTCCTTCACCAGACTTCCTTTCACCAGCTTCACACGTGTATGCAGCCCTCTGACCACTCAGCCAAACCATTTCTCATGAGCATGAATCAGTGTCGATCCACTTTCCATTCATCTTGTTCTGCAGATAGATTGGACAACCCAGGTTTACTGCAGGAAGTTCTGGCCCTGGGAGGACTCTCCTTCATCACTGTCCTCTAGGGCTGCTGTGAAGGGACTGTTAGTGTCAAGAAATCCACGTGGGATGCTGTAGTTATGTTGCAGATATATTTCAAAACCAGACCTAAATATTTTCTTCCTTAATGAGTTGATGATAGGGAGCTCCCTTTGAAGCAAGACATATGCATTATGTAAAGAAAGAATGTGGTGAGAACATTTGTGATTCTGAACTACTTTCATATGCAATTTTTGTGTGAGTGCTTTCAGGAACTACATTAACCCAACATAGTATAGCTGTTTGACTTGATAATAAAGTGTTGCTTTATACATCCAACTTTATCACTTAAGCCAAACCATATAAAATTCAGCTTAAATGGCGACTTGAATGACATGCTTAGGTGGCTAACATGCATGTCAGATCATTCCAATTGATACCTTGGTACTACTTCCTGTTATGGTTGCTATGACCACCAGGTTTCTGGTAGATCAGGTGAATTCATCCATTTGGCCTCTACCATACCCATTCTCAATATCCCCAGTGCATTTGGCAAGCCCTTACACTTTAAAAGCATCTTCCTCTGATGTGTACTAGGGAAGAGTATTTAGCATCTCCACTTCACGCTACATAGAACACCTTTGATGCAGGTTTACATGAACCAGTTGAGGACATTTCTGGAGCTTGGTCATCCTCTCAAGCTAATGCATCAGATGCTACCTCAATTGCTACCGTCTAACTCAATGTCATACCCAGACCATCCAGACTGAACACAATGGATATCCAACTGCCCATATATTTCCAGGTTACGGTGAACAACAATTGGAAAAATTTTAATTATTTTGATAATCAGTCTTGCTCCTTAGGGTCCTATTTGCATAGGACACACTGTGTGCTTCTGGACCTTGAGGACAGTGATTGGTCAACGCAGTGAGAGCTCTTTGGAATGCAGTGTGGAGAACTCTCCTGCAAAGCAGCCTCCTGAGATAAACCATTGCAGGTTTGTCAAGAAAGAAGAGCAAGCTGTTTGAACACAGGAAGAAAGGCTGCTGAAGTGGCCGAGGGCCGTGACAGAAGTTTTAGGGTTCTCAGGCTGCGCCCTGTGGCCTCATGCTCCTTCCAAGTCAATGTCAGATTGTGAGCACAAGAAACCCTCAAGAAGTATGCACTGAATTTGATTGTAAGTCATCAGCTCCCATGACTAGACCTGGGCTTGCTCTTCAGAATGGTTGTATGATGACAAGACAATGTTTCTCTTGGGGCTGTCACAGCACTTCTATTGTTTCCTATCCACATGTTCCTTTCTAAATTTAAGAGTCCAAGTTCACCATTTATTTTATTAAGTTCTACTTCCATTTTTGGGATAACCAAAAGTTCAGTCTTTACAGTCATCATTTTCATTAACTTCTGAAGCAGCTACTCAAGCTCCTAAGCCTCACCTTCTGTAAGAACTCCAGAGCTGCAGCCTGCATTCAGAGCTGGCTCAGCATCAGTTCCGCACTGTCAGTCTAACCCGGCCTCAGGGCAGCTCCGCTCAGGCTGCAGGAACTATGGAAGGAGGAGTTGAAAACTTACCCACAGAAGAGGTTTGGCTTTAGGGAGGGGACTGATGACTTCTACTTTAAAAGATAATCTAGCCAGGCATGGTGGCCCAACCTATAATTCCACTGGTTCAGGGGGCCATGGCAGGAGGATCACAAGTTCAAAGCCAGCCTCAGCAACTTATTGAGGTCCTAAGCAACTTCGGAGACCCTATCTCAAAATTTAAAAAATGAAAAGGTCTGGGAATGTGACTCCGTGGCTAAGCCTCCATGGGTTCAATCCCTGGGGGTGGGGAGGTGAGGACATAATCGAGAACACAAAAAGATTTAATGAGTTGACACTCATCGGTAATGTTTGTCTCCACCACTTTTTTGACTATTCCTTGTACTTGCCTCAGAACAGTTATATTAGCTTTTAGACAACTGATCCCTACTGTAATTCTTGGAAGAAGGTTGGGACCTGTAAGTCAAATAATCTACTAAATAATGAGATGTTTTTCTATTCTTACTAGACAAAGTAAATCCAATATGAAAAAAAAAATCATCATATTAAATCAAAGATACAAATAACACTTTTAAAAAGTTTACACCAGGCTTTTACCATGGGCAGACAACTTTTTATGTGAGAAAATATTTATTCCTTCTCATGAAAATTTACATCTCCTGAGCACTAGGGTCAGGTACTGATTCCATAGTGCTCCCTTGAGAAAATGCTAGAACTGCATAAACATTTAGAAAAATGTTTCTTTAGTGTATTTATAGGTATATATCATGGTCCATATATTTGAGTATACTCCCAAAATATAAAATGTCCCTTTGGTCATGTGCATGATCAAAAATTTTAACATTTAAAATTTAGACAATTCAATGCTTAGAGAGACACAAATAATCAATAATCTAATCAGTTTACAAAGCAATGTGTTTTTCTAAAATTTTCCCTATTGAAAACAAATGTTAAAATAAAATCCTTAAGAAATTAAAATCAGTATAAATTAGAACCAAAGTAATTGACTTGGGTCAATTAATGATTTAGTAATTAATTTTTAGATAGCTCTAATTTCTCACCTAAAGCATGTAATAAACAAAGCACTTGGGATGCAATTGTTGCTAGAAGTACATACAAAAAAGGAGATTCTATATAAATGTGTGTGGTTATGTAATTTCCATGCACATGGAGTACTTCTAAAGTGGAAAAATAAAAGAGCAAACTTTTCTAATCCATACCTTAATACAATTACTCTCAAGAATCTAGACTTTTAACAATTATGTCACCTGGTCCTACCCACAGATTAGTTAGCAAACTGTAAATGTTAATGCTCATAAAGTTAAAGGAAAAAAATAGTCATTACATCCTGAAAAAGTTGCACAATTTTAGAAAATGGTAGCTATGAGTGACAAAACTATATGAAAGCAGAGGAGAGTCAGGTACTGATTCCCAAGTGCTCCCTTGAGAAAACACTAGCTTCAAACAGCAAACATGTTTTCTCTCTCGTCATTGAGGCCAGAGTCCAAGCACAGGAAGGTGTCATGGCCTGAGGTTTCTGGCAGGGAATGCTTGTCTATCTCTCCCCAGCTTCTGCTGGCTGCTGGCAATCCTTAGAGCTCTTGGCTTGTGGAAGTTGAACTCCAGTTTCTGCCTCTGTCTCCACATGATGTTTTCACTGTATGTTTTCTTTGTGCTTCTTAGAACGCAGCAGTTACTGGGTTAGGTCCACTCTAATCAGGGTGATCTTGTCTTAATGAAGTATATATACAAGGTTCTGTTTCCAAATAAAAACCACACTTTGAGTTTTCAGGTGGACATCGATTTTGGGGGGAAATTATTCAACTCAGTTATTTCAGCTTTACATTAATATAATGAAATGCCTGGGGTGACTGACTGGCAACAGAAAAGCCTGAGTTTGGCTCACAGTTTTGGAGGGACCAGTCTATGATTGTTTGGTCTCATTGCTTTGAGCCCTGGGTGAAGCAGCACTTGGTGGCAGGAATGTGTGGCAAAGCAAAACTGCTGACCTCACCAGGCAAGAAGCAAAGGTGGAAAGGAGACCAGGGGCCCACAGACCCCATGTGCATGCCCCGAGACCCAACACTGCCCACCAGGCCCCATCTCCAAAGCTTGCACCACACCGCCAAGAGCAACACTCTGGGGACAAGCCTTTAACGCTTTTGGGAGATTTTTAAACATGCAGATTACACCATTCATCCCACAGCCACCCAAAGGCTCCTATTCACTTTGTAATGCAAAATGCAGTCCTTCCATTTCCAAGAGTCCAAAGCCTTAAGTATTGCAGCATCGCTCAAGAACCAAGAAAGGGGGCAGCTCTACCCTTAGGACTTCGATTGTGCAAGCTTGGTGGTGACACCCAGGGCAGGTTTTACACAGAAAGTGCAGCTGGTCCCTGCAGGTGCCATACATTGCTGTCACCTCCATCTTCCCGGGGTCTCCTCTGCAGCTTCACCCCCAACACACACACAGAGCTGCATTAAGCATCACACTCTCAGAGTCTCTTAGCAGGAACTCTGACTTTGCAGCCCACTCCCTGACCAGCTAGAACTTTATTTGAAACCTTGAAAGATGGTGCCAGGCCCCCACAACTCTTGCATCTTCTATGATTGGTTAACTAAGCTCACCTGAACCATGTCCAGGTGTGCTGCCAAGATGAGCTGTACCTGGGCCATTTGAATCATGGCTGCAGCAGCCTCCGACTGCCTTGCTGGTCAAACACAGAGAAATGAATACCAGGGTGCTCCTACTCGTCAGGGTGGCCCATAGTTCTTTTCCAAAACAATTCTGTCCTGAAAGGAAGAAAATTGCATTTCTGCACATTTCAGTCTATGATGGATGGGGTGGCCTTCCAGATTCTGAGATACCCTCAGGCATTTTGCTGCTGTCCCACTGCAGAGCATTTGGCTTTTTACCTGTTTATCTCTTTAAACTGCATCCTCTTTGGTGGCACCTTCACACATACTTATTTTTTGGCCAAGCTTTACATTTTCAGATCTTTCCTCTCTTCTCCTTTTTGCTACTGATTCTTTCTGAAAATTTGGCTAAAAACAGTCAATAATATCCATGGCACAGTCTGAGTGTTTTACTCCCTTAAAATTTCCTCTGTTAAGGAGACTCACCCATGAGCTTTAAGCTCAGTTTCCCACTCACTACAAGGGCATGGACAAAATGCAGCCTAATTCTGTGCCAGGGTTTAGCAAAAATGGTCTTCAGTTCAATTTCCAAGAGTCTTCGTCCGCAAGACCTTTGCTTCCTTCATGCCTATCAGCTTTCTGGTCTTTTGCACCCACACTGGAATTTTCTGTGGAGATCTGCTTATATCATACCAGGATTTCTCCTGTGTGCTTCTTCAAATTCTTCCAAACTCCTCCTATAGGATTCTACCTAAAATTCCACATTCTCAGTAGAGCTACATTTGCGGGCCTCATTTCTTGTTACCATATTTCTGTATTAGGAAGTGTCATATAACTACAAAGAAATACCTGATAAAACTGATTTAAAAGATTAAAGGTTTATTTTGGCACATATTCTTGAAGGTTCCAGTCCATGATCCATGGGCCCTGTATATTTGGGCCTGTGCCAAGGCCTCCCATGGCAGGTGGCATGTCAGAGCACATCCATTGACATCACCAGTCAAGAAGTGAAAGGGGAAGAGGAAGAGCCTGGGGTCCCACAACCCCACTGGAGGGCAGGCCCCAAGTGTCTAAGCACCTTCCACGAGGTGCAAACTCCTAAAGATTCCACTGCCTCCTCCTAGCACCAGCTTGGCATCTAAAACTTTACTACAGGGACTTATAGAAGACATTTAATACCCAGGTAAAGCACCAATACAGTTCATTCATGGAAATGCATTGCATGTACTTTTATTTCAATATGTAAAGATTAAGGACTAAGATTGTTTAAAACCAATGGAAATGATAATAACATTCAAAAGCTTATTTTTAAAACTCCATAAATAAGAACCATTCACATTTGCATCAAAGAAATGGCTTACTAAACAGAAAGCTATGTTACATGATCTTATCTGACAGCTGTTCCTCAATGGAAAGATGGAGGTATTTGTAATGTAAATGAAGTCCCTACAGCCTCCTGAGACATACACAATGACCCATGGAGACAGTGAGTTCTCTATTGTACAAGCATCTGGGACAATGACAGAAGGTAAGTTCATAAGGTCATGCTGCACTTTTGCCTGCATTGAGAAAAACTGCATGACAACCCACCTGCAAACCATCCTCATCAAGTTTATTTTATAATAAAATTTGAAGTAAAGGTAGAATCAAAAGGCTTATTTTGTTAATGGGCTCTTGATGTTTACTATCATATTTGTCATATTGTACTTGAAACTGGTAAATAATAGGCATAATAATTCTATCACATGAATGGAAATTTAATTTTTGCTACATGTTTTTCTCAATTTTCTATATTTACCATAGGCATACATCTCTACCAACCTCATATACAAAGTGGTACATAAATGAAATCAAATTTGCAAATATGTTTCTATGAAAAATTGTACATTTAAAAGAGTATTTCATTGTAGGATGCTATCCGTGACCAGCAAACAAAACCAGGCTTGGTTGAACCATTCCACATAGAAATCTGGCTCTCAGGAATTGGTAGTCATGAGGAATTGTTCCAGATTGCCTGCAGTATGTGGTTTCCATGCAGTTGGTTCATGGAGGAGTTTGCAGGCCTTGGATATGCCAATGATCCGCTAGAGCAAAATGGCTTGCTTAACTCCACGCCATCCTGTTTGTCAATGAAGAGGTTCCTATGGGTCCCCCTTTGATCTGTACTGCTACAAATAAAGAAAACATGGGTTCCTCCACATTGTTAGAGCCATACCCTTAAGAATGGCTCAACCTCTCACACCCCCATTATAAAGATAATTCTGTCTCCTGTTTTTCTTGATGATAAATAAATTTCTTAGTGATTAGTTCACAGCCAGCCCATCTCTCTGACAGGAACACTTTTCCTCATAAATCATAATTTAGTTTCTATGCATGCAATATCAGAGGAAAATTGAGAAACTAACATTCATTAGTACAAATGGATCAAATGATAATAATAGTTAGAAGCTTGATTTAAAACATTAAATCCCTTCTCTTGAAGCATTAGATGTATCAGTACACATACTGGTGATAAGAAAATTGCCTCTCTGAAATCGTAATCACCCATAAATATTAGGATGTGTGTAAACACTAGAATGGAAATGAGAGAGAAAATTGCCACCAGTTGGTATTAAGAGATGATTACACTAAGAGCCTCAGTTATCCATATCCGTGTACAGGGAGAAGTATCACAGGGTTCACTAGACTCATTTAAAGCCAGCTGAAGCAGATGGCTTCAGTTATATTTCTTGGGCTTGTTTTGAGGTTTTAATCATGGCTACTCTGCAGGGCTGAGTAGATCTGAGGAATTTCAGGGAAGCCAGGGAGTGGTACAGCTCAGGCTTTCCTCCAGGGTTTTGATGGTTATTAATTATGAATCCCTGTTGGAGGCTGCCCTCATTAACATTTGGCATCTTTTGTAATCCTTATCATTTTTTCTTGTATTACATGGAGTGAAATCAGGAAAACTACCTTGTTGAGTCTCTTTCATTGTTGGTACGTCAGAAAAGATTTTAGGAACAGAAAATAAAGTTTATTTTTCTGGGCCTGATAAAAGATGAATGTGCAAAACCTTTTCTGCTTCCTGAAACACTTTTCTAGGCAATGCTTTATATTCACTGTATAGAAAATTTTACTGACATAATATAACAAATGTATTATAAGCTTTTTAGCTGAAATGTTTCATGACTTCCACATCTCTCTCCCTGACTCTGAAACCCCAGAGTAGACTCAGAGGGAAAGTCATTTCAATTTGCACATAAAAGACTACAGGCATCCTATCACAGGAGCTCTGTAAACATTGAGGCCAACAAAAAATTAAAAATGCAGGGCAAAAATAAAGTAAAATTGTTCTATCTTTTCTTGCAGAATTGTTCTTCTTTTCTCCATCTAGGAGATGTAAGTGCTTCCTATGAACAAAGACCAGGCTGATATTTTTAAGACCAGGAAGCTCTTCTTTCCTTTCTGAACTCGTAGGAAATCTGCCTGGAAAGTAGTGAGAGTAGCTCTCATAGCCAAATGGAACTGAAAGGTTAAATCCTGTTTCCAATGTATGATGATTAAAACATAATATTGATTTGGAATATAGAAATCAACATATTTGATTAAAGCATAAAAAGGGATTATAAGTAATCTTATTTTAATTATATATCATGATTAAATCCCTAAGAAAAAAATTTCCAAAGTATTAATTGAAGTATTATTACTTAATTTAGTGTTCTTTTACAGTAAGGAGACAAATTTTCATCATGCATGTCACATTAAATTAATATGATTACTTCAGTGAAGGACATTCTAAACTTCCATATATATTAAATATTATATATGGAATATATATTAAATATTGTATATTAAATATTATATATGGAATATATATTAAATATTATATATGGAATACATATATATATTAAAATTCTACTAGTATTTTAATTTAATAATAATGCAAAGGTTACTGAATAATTTTAATGATTAAATGCTATGTTTAGGATTGGAAATCCAGGTAAATAATATTGTTTTCCCTGAATTCTTAAGGGAAACATTTCATGTCAGAAGAAAATAATAAATTTTAATGTGTATACAGATAACCTTTATTAATTTGCATTAATTATTTTGAAGAGATATCTTAAGTAACTATTTTAATTGCTAAAATTCAATACTTCATGAAAAAGAGTTTCGAAATAGGATTTATCATTTAATTTTGTACTTTTAACTTGAAGTTGTTATCTAAATTGATAATTATGAACTTAAAAATTATTCTTGACGTATTTATTAAACTGTTATCCATTAGTTCCTTATTCAGTGAAGTGAGAACTCAGTGTTTGTATTTACCCTGAGGTGTAGTTATAGGCCCATTTGAACCTAAAGCTACAATTTTCGATTCCCAAAAGAATAGCTGTATCCTCTTGACCTATTTTGCAGAGAAAACAGGTAATTATGAAGGTCATTGTCAATTGGGTTACTTAAAATAGTTGTTAGGGTTAACATTTTACCTTTGGAGACTTCATACATGAAAATGTGTGAAGAAGTGGTGTCTATTTTTAAAAATGGACATGAAGTATGATTTTTAAATAATGCTTTCAGTGTAAGATATTAAGAAAACTATTTTCACTAAAACATGCTTTATAAAAATTAATTGAAAGTACATCTTTCTACCCTAAATACATGAGTGAAAATACTCAGAGCTGTGAGTGAATGTGAAAGCCACATTCAATGACGTAACCTCTTGGCCTCTGACCATAATCCAACATACTACAGAATTTCTTGGGGATTCTTGCAAAAGCATATAATAATATTTAATTTTTAAAATATTTTAATTCACTTGTTCATTGACCACATTCTGAGTACCTACTACAAATTAAAAATGACATCATAGATTGTACACATAAGACAAAATGCAAAAATAAGGTTTGGATCAAACCCTAATGGTAATCAAAATTCTTAGGAAGTTGACCTGTCAAATGAAAATTTTTAGTTCTGATAATAAAGTCCAACCCTATTCCATTAAAAACACAAACTAAGATTCCTTATCAGAATAATAAAACTTGTACTCAAAATACTTTTCTCCACCATGAAATAGTTTAATTATTAAATCATCATAAACCTATCAATACATTTTAATTTTTAGTCTACATGATATTATAGAGCAGCAATAAATAATTTAATAAAGCACTACTTCTTTTACTAATTTTCATGTATTACTTTCTGCAGATGTTTAATTAGAAGTAGATTTTGGAAGCATGGTGTTATGGTTTAGATACGAGGTGTCTACCCTAAAGCCCAGTGTCTGCAGGAATGTTGAGGGTAAAGTGATTATTGGACTGTGAGAGCTGTAACCTAATCAGGTCCTCCTAATCTGAATGACTGGGTGGTATCTGTAGACAGGTGTGACTCAGCTGGAAAAGGTAGGTCACTGGTGGTGTGTCCTGGAAGGTGCCTCTGCTCTGTGACCTCTTCCACCCATGATCTGAGCAACTTTCCTCCATTGGCCCTTATCCCACGATTTGCTGCCTCACCTCAGGCCCAGAGCTGTGGAGTTGGCTTTCCATGGACTGAGACCTCTGAACTCCTCGTGAACCTCAAATAAGCTTTCTCTCAACAAATAAGTTGTTCCTGTCAGGTATTTTGGTCATGTGATGAAAAGCTGATTAAAACATGACGATCCATTTTCCAGGGTTTTCCATACACACATGCTATTTGACTTATAGGTGAAAATTTAGATATCTACTATAATATCTACTATAAAAGGACCACAGAGCTTTCAACAATTTTACTTTTTGTTGAATTATTAAAAATTAGTATTATAGGACTGGGATTGTGGCTCAGTAGAGCACTTGCCTATCATGTTGTGAAGCCCTGGGTTTGGTCCGCAGCACCACATGAAAAGATAAATAAAAATAAAGGTATTGTGTCCATCTACAACTAAAATACATTTTAAAACATTAGTATTACAAAACATTCATATCCACATTTGGAAATATAGCTGACTTGTTTAATCATCAATCCTAAGGATCTACATTGTAGCTGCAGCCAAAATGGAGATTTTGATTGACATTCCCCAAGAAAAGAATTCTATGAATAATAATGGGATATTCTGTAACATTGTTATCTAAGAACTGTTAGCTCTGTTACATTTTCTGAGTTTGACATTTCCAAAAATCCTGCTGCCTTCATTTACAAAATGAAGACAGTTTATGGAGAGTAAGGCAACTTTTCCATGAAATCTGCCAATTAAATGAACAATTGATATTGGAATGACAGTGGTTCCTGAAATAGTAAATAGACAAAGAGTAAAAAATCAAATATATGAATAATTCCCCATTACCTCCTAGTAAACAACTGATTGCAGGCTGTGGGAATTTCCTCTGTTTGATCTCTATATTAAGGCTGTGTGTGGAGCCGAGATTCCATATAATAAAGCTCTCCTCTACAATTATATGGTTGACGATGTTACTAAATGTCAACTATAAATACAGCTGGTACATGATATTCAACAAATGACAATTTTAATTTCATTTAATCTGGCTTACATGATATATTTCCTCTTAGACTCAATTCAAAATTCAAGCCTAACAAATGTGAAGTTTTGATGTATGCTGAACTTTATATTGAATTCTGGAAATAATTTGATAAATATGACAGTACTCCTCTTCTCAAAATAGCTAATATCTAGTTTGGAGGATGAAATTCAGCAGTGATTCACCAGGTGATAATTACTAGCCCAGATCAAGGTGAAGAGCAAGCTACAGGGGAGAACAGAGAGGGTCCTTGTGATGGAGAAAGCATGAAATGTTTAATTATGATAAGCAGTGACATCACTGAATTCATGGTGAGCATCAATCTATCAAATTCTACATTCAATCTTTTTGATTAAATTGATAGGATCACATATTTACGTAAAAATAATCTCTTTTGTTTCTCTAAGTTATTTTTACTCCAACCTGAAACCCACAGAATTCAAAGGACCTTTCTTTGTTGTTGTTGGATATTGTATTTAGTAATTTCATTCCCTTATACTGATCTCTATTCAATCTCATAGACAGGAAAATAGAATACAACCAAAGGAATTTCAACATGATTGAAACTCTTAGGAAAATATTGTGTGGGTACTTAGCAAAATACTTATTCCTCTCCTACAAATTATTTAAGTTCCATTCAAGGAAGAGGGTGTGTGCCCTTTTAACGCTGTCTCTCATCCTTTTTAGCCTAGTGAGGATCTGAAGCAGGTGGACACCACACAGGTTTTGAGGTTTTGAGATACTAATGAGAAATCCACAAGAGAGAAAGGTCTACAGGCATCAGACTTAGATCCGACAAACACAAGTGTCTTCTCTTTCACATTCCATGGGATATAATAAGTTGACATTTTTATTTACTTGGTATTCTGAGTATCTGTTATTTTGGAGAAAATATCTTGTATTAATATGTAGACTAAATGAAAAATACTTTAGTTTCAATTCATCTCTGTTTTAACAAGATGCCATAAGCAAGAAGCAAATTTTACACAGGAATATAACATAAAATAAAAAAAATGAAATATTTAAAATTAAAAAGCCTAATTGTTCTTACCCTTTTATGCTTTGAATCACTCTGCAACAAACTCATTATCTAAATGTACTGATATCCTGAAACATTGTCAAATAACACTCTCCCAGGGGGTATTTTGAGCATATAATTAAACTTGCACTGATGCAAATGTCCTCCAAACCCTCATATGAGGACCACAACATAACTGAAATACGGAGCATTTTCTTCTTTTGAACAACTAGCATGAACAACTAAACTTAAAGTTCATATTTCAATGTTATAAAGAACTTATCTTATATAAGATAAGTTCTTTATAACATTGAAATATGAACATAAATATAAAGAACTTATCTTATAAGTTCTTTATAACATTGAAATATAAATATAAATAAAAAGATAAATAATAATAATAAGATTTAATGTTTCCTCTTCTATTTTATGGAAAAAGAAATTGTCTTAATTGATTTCAGATAAGGCTCAACTTCATGCAATTTATATTTTCTCCTAATTTGCATATCTTTCCACATAATGTTTTTCTAGGTGGACTTGAACATTTACTAAGTTATTTGATTTTCATCTGGAAAATTAGCCTCTCCTTTTCTGTGAGTTATTAAAAATTCATCAAATAGTAACACCATATTTTAAGACATCTACCTTAATTTGATTTCCAGTTAAATCTATATATGGGTAGAAATAAAGATATCCAATGCTGACTTCCAAATTGTAATTTCAAAATGTTAAATATATTATTGTATTAGATTCATTGGTAATTCTTTTTAGTATCATAACAAAAGTTAATGATATTAGGTACAGTATATCTTTCCAAAGAGAAAAAGATCTGCCTTATCTCTATATGGAGTACAAGTGAAGTAAACAGGGAATCTAGAGAGAAGATCCCCGTTGTTCTCATGTATTTAAGATTTTTCTGCATGTTAGAGCTGAATAATCCTTATCAGGTATTAGGACAGAGAGACTCTTTGGTGTGAACCATAGGATCATAGGATACTTCCCTCAACACTAAGCAGAAGCAACAAATAAGTGACTCACATCCTCTGAACCAGGCATTCTAAAAGAGGGATACAGAAGTATATGATTTGTAGTTCTCTACACTACAGTTCTTTCTGGTTTATCATTTCTAGGATAAAAGTATATAAAAAACAATGAATATTTGCTTTTATGGTGTTTCTTTTCAAATCAACTTTATTTCAATCTTTAGAAACTATTTTGTTCACAGAAATTAGAGGATTATTAATATAAATAAATTGTGTCTTTTGAGGGAAGAAATAGACGAGTATTAAAAGTGAAATATTGGAAAATTTAAAAATATGCTCTTTAAACATGATATGATGCTACACGTTGAAAATAAAATAGATGAGAGAGATTATTTAATGTTTATTCACAACAAATACATCCTAATTCAGACTGGGTCCCTTAACAAATCTCAAATAATTGTATTCCAGTTGATAGTGTTACTTGTAAAACTTTGCATTTGATATGGGGATTTGAAATTTTGACTTGCTTTTATGAGCTATTGGAAGGAATATAGCAATATAGTTTATTTCATTTTACCTGATGAATTATGCAGAATAGAATGCTGTTATATTGTCCCTTCTCTAGAGAACAATTTGAGCTTGAAAGAGCTTTGATTCAGAGGCCTTTATTCTTGGAACTGAACAAAAAAATTTAAGAGAGAGAGAAAGATTTCATTTGAAAAAAATATGTGCCAAACCTGTTTGTTTTACATATGAAATCATGAGAACTTTAGTAAGTATTTCACTCCACATTTACTCTATCCATTACTGCACGCAGTAAGGTCAATTATAAGACTCTGTTCGGGAGTTTCCCTTTCTAGCTCTTCTGTTTAACCCCATAGCCTAGTCTTACCATGAGGTGAGTGGACTGTGTTCAAGGGTCTAACACTAAGGCTCAACTTTAAGGCAGGTGAGCCAAACTGTTAAGTCAGAATTGCCCAAGGGAGTAGATTCCACAGTTACCTGCAAAGTTTCCAGGGACAACTCTGAAGAGGAAGCAGCAGTGGTTCTTCCCCTAAAGGTCAGGAAGGATGCAGGATGTTCAGAGCTCCTGGTGATGGATTCTTCCATTCTCACTGCTCTCTAGTAACACTGAGCATTCTGACACTATGTGCCTTCCCAAATAGAAATTTGGCCCATCTCTTTTGAGTTCACAGAAGAGATGGCAGTTTCCCCTCCACACTCACTGGAACTGTGAATGCAGTGCGTTCTTTTATTTTTCCTCTCCTTCCTCCTCTATCAAGAGTATCAGCTCCAAACTCAGTTTCATTTTCCCAGCAACAGCCTAACAACTCCCTTGCAATTATCTTAACTTGAGATGGCAAAGTCTGCAAAGGTGAGTGTTTTTATAATTTTTCTTTGCAGGAAGTAGAAAATATACTTTTTGAAGTTTGGGAGCATTTTCATATTGCTGTCAAAGGTTAATAAATAAAATAGTTGCTAAGAGCCTCTAAAAAAAACCACACAGCTCATGTGATATGTGGTATTAAGTACTGCGGGGTGTACCTCACTCTAACTCAGCCCAAGGGGCTGTTGGAGTGAGAAGACTTGACACAACTATTACTGAAGTTTACTTTTAAAACTTATCTTTAATTCTTCATGATTTTAGCACAAAGTCCTCTCTCTCTCTCTCTCTCTCTCTCTCTCTCTCTCTCTCTATATATATATATATATCCGACTTTGTGCTAAAATCTATGTATATATGTAGTATTATATATATAGTATCATATATATATGTATATATATATGTAGTATCTTTAGTAGGTGTAAAAACTCTAGAAGCTCTTTTTATTATGAACTTTCATGGATATAAGCAAAACTATTCAAGAGAACCAAAGTCCACTGTGCCCATCACCAAAAGGTGACATTCATGGCTATTTTTATAGTGTTTCTTGGGGATTAGATGCAAGTGGATCCCAACTGCATTTCTGAAACCTAACCCATCTGCAACAAAGTGAATTTCTTTGGTCAAACCTGGCCATTTTGCACTTGGGTTGATAAACCCATTTCTCTATGGTTTGACTTCTGCAGGTGCCTGTGTTTGCTGAGAGTCAAGCTGAAGTTTTATAGGCAGTATGCAGTTCACAGTGCCAGTTTGCACTGGAATGTTTTGAGCTCCATTTTTAGTAAGTGTTGGTCTATTCATTATCTAATTGTTAAACAGAGCGCTTTCTCAGTATCACACTGAAATAGCACAGTAGGTTTCACATATATTTTTATTTAGCCCATGTATCTGTTTTGTCTCTGCTGTATGATTCCCAGTTTTGTCCTTTGGTTTCAGATCAAAGAGGAGAAAATCATGAATAAATGAGATTGTTGATCAATGAGGCAGACCACCCACCATTGTTGCAGGATCATTTATGGAAACAAAATGGGGAGTCACGCTTACATTCCGCTGTTTCTCTGTCTGTGCATCTTCCTTTACCCCCTCTTCTGCCTACAGACAGTATCTTTGGGAAAGCATGTGAAGTTCATGAATTGGAGTTTATTCAGTTGTGCTTGTTGGATAACTAGAAGGCCATTTGTTTTGCAGGTAGCTAAATTTGCATTTGGCTTGAAGATGAAAAGTCCCATTCTTCCAATGGGTTTCAGTTACCTGCTATTTTCATTTATTCTGTGCAATTATTAAATATTTGCTGAATGCTTGCTGTATGGCAGGCATCATTTCAGGCACCTAGTCAGAAATGACAGTAAAGGAAACAAAGGAAGTCCAAACCTGCACAGAGCTTGGATTCTAACAGATAATTGAGAAAATAAATTAAAAAAACACAAGAAAATCAACAGGCACTGAGACTGCACAATGTGTCAGGCACTGTTCTCACTTGGCTTACACTTAACCAACACCCATTTAATTTTTATAATTACCAAGTTGAAAATTTTATAATTCTCAACATACAGATTAGGAAACATGCATATTAATCAAATCATCTTACTTTCAACACTTATGAGGTAGAAGAGACCCTGAATCATACCATCTTAACAAGAAAGCTCAAGGAATGAAGTTTTAATAATGCCAGGAAGAAAAGTATAGAGTGATCTTCAGCTGGTGAGTGACATTTCTTGGTGTTTGGGGTTTGCATTGGGAGAGGCTCTTGTACTATGGAAGATTTTAATGGAGACTTGGGTCCATGGAGAAATGAGCCATGTATCCACCTAAAAACAGGAGTGCAAAGGAGGAGAGGTGACAGGTGCAGGGACTCTGAGTAGAAATACACTTGCTTGAGGGATAGTGAGGTTGTACAGCGATGAGGGAAGGGCAGTGGACCAGGAGAGTGTGGGAATGGGACCAGCTCACCAGGGAACTTCACATTCAGGATTTGATTTTACTGAGTCAGGTGAGGGGCCATTGGAAATGTTTGAAGAAGAGAATGTGACAGGAGGAACCCAACACGAGCTTGAAGGAATCACTGTATAATGTTGCATTGAGTAAGATCAAGAGTAGACATGATGGAAATAACCTGTAAAGGGTGCTTTATGTCCCAAGTTATTGATCTGTATTTCCCTTCACTTTCTCTTATCCTTGTAATCCATGAACAACTATGTCCCAAATTAGCCACAACAAGGATTCAAGGAAATTGCTATTATAATTACAATATGGAATTTGACCTCTTGTTGATGATTTTGTAGAAAGATTTTGACCTTTGCAAACATGTCAACCCTGGCATGGTATAAAGGAAAAACACAACTGAAGGGAAAACAGTGAAGGAGGGATGGGGTGTTTGGAATTGCTATCCCCATCACTTCCCCACTTCTCCCACCTCATGCACAATTTTTTTTGTGGTTCCAGACACTTACCTGAGAAGAAATAGGAGCATAATGACAAAATCTCACTCAACAATTGTGATTGGACTTCCTTCAGGAAATATTCTTCTATTCACGAAGCTGTGATGAACCAGTTCTCACTAAGATGCAGACAAGAGGTAATGGTAGTGGAGACTAGGCAAGTGATGGGGAGAAGATGTCTGGCTGATAGAACATTCTGGAGGATTTGCTGTGGGTGTGAGAGCAGTTCTTGACCTTCTGTCTTGATCAAGAGTTAATGGGGAGATGTTAAACCTCTGGGGATTACTCAGTATCTTTGTGAAGGTGCTGGGTGGGCAACTGGAACATGTGAGCCTGGAATTCAAGGGAAAGGGACAGTGTGGAGGTTTACATTTGGAAAGGTGGCATTGAAAACCCGAGACAGGATCTTGTCTCAGGGATTATATGTGTGGAATTAAAGAGGAGAAGTCAAAGCAACACACCTTGCAGAATTTCACCATATCTAGAAGGCAAATACTGGCTTAGTAATTGAAGAAAGAGACAAGGAAAGAGCGACTATGAAATAAAAGGAAGGACTGTGAGCATGGTGTTCCTAAGGTCAAGCTAATAATGAAAGTGAGGTTTGCTCTTTGCTTTTATCTGTAAGAAGAAAAAGCGACATTGTTCAATCCTGCTGAGAAGTCCAGTGCGATGAAGACAAGGACAGTGTGCCTGGCCATTACCAGAGACCGTGGGAACATCAACTTAAAGGCAGTGCTGGGTGAAAGCCTGATTCCATTTGTCCCAAAAGAAGTCACTGAATTAAATAAGTGAACTGTTAAGGATCCATGAATCTTTCAGTGAGAGAGCAAAACTCTCTGACGACCTTGACTCGCCGTGTTGTACACAACTCCCTGAGAACATCCAGGATGTTTCCTCAATGCAGTCCTCGCCTGTAATATCAGAATATGAGCCTAAAACCACGGCTTGGTGTGTGAAGGACACTGCACATGTGATTAAACATGACAAATGAAGCCTTAATTAATGCCTCAAAATTATAACATATTTATACAATCTGTACATTTCTGCTTAAAGTTATTTAATTTATACTGCATGAAATGTATTCCCATTCTCCATCACTCTATTTAAATTGTCTGAAAAATGTACTTAAAAATTTTGAAAAAATATTATATCTCTTGAATGCAGATCAAAATATTGTTATACACATATTAATATTAAAAGAGGTGTTATAATACCCTTGTTAACTATGAAAATCTTTCTTATATCCCCTTTTGTGTTTCAATTATTTGCAGAAAATTGACTGTTGTTCTCAATCCTTTGCGATTGCTTCATTGACTCTGTGTCTATATATATTACATCAATATATAATACTCTTGGTATATTTGACAATTGAAAATAAGAAAACGAGTTTTGTATTTTAGCAAAGAATCTCTGCTTTTGAAAGGTAGCTGTCAAATTGTACCTAACTGAAACCAATATGGGAATAACTTGATGGATAAACCTCTAAAAGGAACTTAGAAACTAAACGAAGAGGCCACTGTTTGCAGGTGAGAGCGATTTCTAGCCAAGGGCACTGTGCTTCTGAGGTAGCATCAATTTGGGATTGCCAGTGTGGAATCCAGAAGAACTGATGTAAGAAGAGAGGATCCAGGACTGAATCACATCAGATCAATTTTGCTAAAGCAAGGATGTAGATGAGACTTTCTTCAATTTTGTTTCTTAGAGCACTGCTCTCACAATAGTGAATTGTGAATTAAGTAGAAATCTAACACTGAGAAAACATTACTCTTCTGGATGTCCATAATCAACATTTTGGCATAAACTGTCAAACAGCTGGGACAAGACAAGGGTGGATGTCTGTTTGAACAGTGCTGTCCCAACATAGCAGCTACTGGCCTCTGGGGCAGGGATGCCCACTCCTGTAACAATTAAGGCGCCCTGCTCTCTTCTTGCTCCTGATTCAACACACACATATAACCTGTTTTGCTCTATAGAGATTGGGCCATGATCGATTAGCTCTTCCTCTACTCAGGAGTGATAAGCCTAGTGTCCCCTACACCATATTCTTCTGCATAATACTGGCCACTGCTTAATCTTCACACCAGTGTATTTTTCTTTTAGTCCAAAAAATTGATTTATAACTTTCCATTCCATAGTCTCCACATGGTATAACTCTGTCACAGTGCCTAAAAGGTAACCTGGGCAGCACTGTATTTGCCAAGCTTATAGGACAAGCTCCTGTCTTCTCAGGCATCAGAAGCTGTGAGTCAGCCTGGAAGGCTCAGCACAAGTGCACATTGTCACTGTTTGCAAAGGCCAATTTGCAGGAATTGTTTAGCGCACTGAGAGCAATGGTAAGCACATCCTGTACGAGTGGCCTTGAGCGCTATGTGTCAGATGCGGAAACAGTGCAGAATCTCAGACACGGAAGATTAAATTATGTAAGTCCATACTTTGCAACTCTGTAGTAAGTTTACTTAAGCATAATATTTTGACAATAATGTACAAATCAATAACAATTTAACATGCTATTTTTTTCCCTTCAGAGCAGAAAAATGTTTGCTAAACTGTTGAAGAAGAAATGATGCACGTTGTTTTGGATTATTCAATTTTAACATGTTCATGATCATTCTGTGCATCCTAATCTTACACCAAAGACAGATTAGTAATAGGTGATTTTAAATAACACCAGCACTTTTTTTTTCAAAGCTTCACATAACAGTCACACCCCACTTTTTTGGAAAAAAAATTGCTAGAAAATCCGCAATAATTATGTGGTGAAATACAGTAAAATAGATCAATAAGTGGCAACTTGTTAATCTTTTAATAGCTCCACTGCTTTTCTCAACTCCTGTGTTTTCTACATAATTTAATGAGAATAAGTCATTGAAAACCATGAACAAAAGTGCTAACTTAATTTTTCTGACTTTTATTTCAAAACCATATTTTGAAAGCTTCTGCAGCTACTAGATTTAAATTAACATGTAATATCAAAGAATTACTGGAACACATAAATAATGAATGAGGCTTTTCCACTGTTATTTCTAAATACATTCAATAAAATGTACTACTGTCAAGGGAGTTTATTTCAGTGTTCAAAACAGTGGACTAAAAATGAGGCTTTCAAGCTTGGGTCAATGTACTTACAGATGTGATTCCTAGGGTAAGTCACTTAATGACTTTGAATTTTGCATTGCATTAAGTGCAAACATTTCAGAGAGTATTTTAAAGGAGTTTTCAGTCACAAATGCTTTGAAATACTAAATGTCACTTGAAAATGTGCTAAGTACCTTGAAAAATGCCACCTCTTAGGTCAAGTAAATGCAGGTATCAGACCATGATGGGTGCCAGTCTAGTTCCCAAACCAGGATACCAGCCACAGTGACCTATGTAATTGTCAAAGTCATTCTTGCATCCTTTGCAGACACAGAGATGTCAAGAAGAACAGAAAAAATGAATTACAATGGACTCCCTAGAACAATGATTTATCAACATGGCATAAGCTGCAGAACTCAGATTCATTTGGAGGCTGTGTGCCAGGGCTGACTTCCATTTGCTTGTGTTTCCATACCACCAGGACGACTGGATTTATTTTCACCACTGCTGTTCTGACTTCACATAATTCCAGCTCTGCCTAGAAGCACTAATGAATGCCGCAGCTGCTGTTTCCAGCCTCAGAATTTCACAAACCCATGCAGGCATAAATCAGAGAAATTAATTTAAACTTACTCTACTTTGTTGGAACCTCATAAACTAAACATATATAATTATAGAAAATAATCACCATCCTATATTCAGTGAGCCTAGTCCAAGTGTCTCAGGTTTCTAAATCCCTCTACAATTGGGAGTGGGACACCTCACCATTTAAATTTAGGTATTTTATACTGTATTACCTCTGTCTTCTCTTGCGCCTCTCATCTCCTTTCCTCTCCTCTCCTCTCCTCTTCTCTCCCCTGCTCTCCTCTCCCCTCCCCTCCTCTCCCCTTCTCTCCTCTCTCCCCTCCCCTCCTCTCCTCCCCTCCCCTCCTCTCCCCTTCTCTCCCCCCCTCCACTCCTCTCCTCTCTCCTCTCCTCTCCTCTCCTCTCCTCTCCTCTCCCTCTCATTCCCAATCCACCCCCAAAACAAGTGGGTTAGTGTTCAGGGAAACACAGGAGATGAGAGGGGCGTCCCACTATGCTTCTTGGTGCAGCAACTTTGCTCTTAGTAGGAAGCTCATTTTAATATCAAAGTGCCAGAAATAAAATGCAGAGGACAAAGTGAGAGTTATAGCCTCTCGGCCATGTTTCAGCAATGCTGTGTGTTCTTTCGGCGCAGCCTGGCACTTAGTGACTGCCTTCAAGGGTTGAAATCCTACCTTTACTTTTCATATAGGAAAACCGGGCACAGAAAGGCCATGTAATTAGCTTAGGGTCACCGGGAGCTGAAGTGTTCAACACAGTAACTTTTGTCAAAGGGGAATGTCGTTTATATACAAGTCTTTAAAATTTAAAAAAAAAAAAAAGAAGTTATTTCTAAGGGAACACGCAGCCTCTTTACTGAGTAAAACTAAAGGGGCGCCATAAATTTTAAATTCCCACAAAACTAAATAAAATAATAGAGTTTGCAGAAGTTTTAGTTCCTCTCAATCATTAGCTAAAATCGGAAATTTGGACACTTTCAGCTTTTCTTCCCTCAGTTATTTACAAATACGGGAAAGTTTTAAATTTTGCAATGTAGCACAGACCATTGAAACACTTAGGATTGTTTTAGTGTTTAATTGCCGAATGAAGTCATCAACTACCATAAATAGGGGAAAAGATGTGTCATAAAATAAACCAAAAGAATTTCAATAATGAGCAAATGGGTTTTGAAAAGGCAATTGCACCAGCTGCCCTTAGAGGCTGGAGTAACGGAGTCTAGATCTCGAGGACCGCGGCTGGGATCTGGGGAGACAGATCAGATCAGGAGAAGGTTCCAACTCCGTGAGAGGTGGGAGGAGGAGCATGCGGCTGGGGTTGCCCTTCGGAGGCCAAAGAGCAGGGAGCAGGCGAGGACAGGGCCCCTGCAGGCCTGGGCGGCGGCCTGGGCACTCACAGGGCCTCCCCGCTGCCCCAAGCCTCTGAGGCTGTGGAGATCGCTGGCGGGGTTGGGTCTGCAGGGGCAGCCAGTGTCCTGCCTGTTGGTTGTCTTCACTGGGTGACCACGACCACTGAGAAAGTGGTCGTTTTCAGTTTCCCCAGACAGGGGGAAAAGCTGACTCATTCTGCCTGGTGGTGTAAGACAGGACAAGGCCCACTTCCTGCATTGTGACAGGACCTATAAATCTCTGAATGCTGGCTGGAAACAACGGGATACAATGAGTTTGGACTTTTAATTTTAATATGACACTTTCTAGTCATTTATAGCTGTGTTGTGCCAATGTGTCTATGGAATAGAGGGCTACTTACTGACTTTCTCCTAGTAAGAACACCATACTAACAATATCTGCAATTTAATCAGATCACACTGGTGATAGTTATTCTCCATGCACAAAACACAATTCTACTATGACCTTTAATTGCGTTTCAGCCTTCAAAAAGTAGTTTAAAATTGTGTCTTTAATATTCAAAGAGTTGTGAATATTTTCTTCTTAAGAAAGGCGAGATGTATGAAAATTCAACTGGCATTCTTTCAAGAAGGTATTGCTCATGGTCCACTCTCACGTTGTACAAGCTCAGAAACTGTGAGACGATTTTTAAGCAGCACAAATCTACCAACACGTCTATTACCTACTAAATGAAGCATAAAATGAACAGATACTCTGGAGTTTGTTATCCGTGAGTGGAGTTGATACAGTAGGCATAATAATGAACAGTACATGACTGAAACTCATGCATGTGAGTCAATAAAAGAAAAAGTGAGAAAATATTGCTGCCAATAACTTACTCATTTACACAAGTGTGAACCCCTTGAGAGGACAAATAGCAATCTCACATGTTCTTCAAGAGCATGTGCAGGCACATGACAGTGTCACTATTAGTCATTTAATTTGGAAAACAACTCAGATCTTCCTGAATGCCAGTAAAGGAAAAGGGAGGGTAAAAGAGAAGATCTGTTTCTCACGCAGTACTCAGAGCTACTGTGGACGTGAAGCTTCTTTACTGGTTGTTAAATTTTCTGTTACAAAAAGAACACTGAGAACAATACATGGATGATTTGGTGTGTTCAGTTTTAAGAAGGACAACACAACTGAGGAACAGATGGGTTCATCAAACTGGGAGGGCTCTCTGGGGATTTCTCAGGGGGTCTCCACATAGAACCCAGGGCATTAGGTACTGAGTGCATGGGAAGCATGGAATCAGTTCAGCTTGAGGAATTTTGGCAGTAGCTGACAGGAGTCCCATTCACAAAAATGGAACTTCAGAGGTGAGGCACTAATCCTGAGGAAGATTCTAGAAGATCTGGTAGTATTCCCAATACAAACAACTAGGAATCATGGAGTAGCAACAAATGACATGTGATTTGAAATATAAAAACTGGCAGGGCCAGCAATGGAGCTGATTCGATCCTTAGCCAAAAAGACTACGGAGCACCGATTTGGGCATAGGTGTATGAGGACATGTGTATTAACTTACACTGCACTGTGGTGTCACAGAGCACCACACGGTTGTCTTATAGACTCCACCTGAGAAGGAAAAGTTGTGGTTTTTTTCTCCCTTTGTTCAGTTCTAATACATCAAGAGCTTCAAAGATGTCAGTCCCATACTTGAAAAATTTGAAATAGCTAAATAGAAAGGCATTTTCTTAGATCCATCAAGGAACTAAGGTCCCAGTCAAAACTACCACCCATAATTTGAAGAATTGAGTGAAAATGGGGAACCTCAAATAATAACAGCTTACTGGAGCTCAGGCTGCTGGAACCACAATTTGGTGGGAACACTTCACTCATCATTTTGATAATTCCCAGGAGGCCCAGTGTGAGCTTACATGAGAAGAAAAATTCTTGGGTCTGAGTCTTAAAGTGGTCTTCACACATCTAGTTTTCTGTAAACCCCACCTCTCTCCCCGGTTTCTAACTGTGAGGAACAGATCATTTCCTTAGGGTTGTGACACAGAGGGAATTTATACCAATAAATGCATATATTGGGAAACAAGAGTCCAGGGAACAAATCTAAGTTTGACCTTGGCTAGAGAGAATAAAAAAAGCTATTTAAGCCTAAGCAAGCAAAAGAAATGCAAAGCACATGACAAGAACAGAGCTTCACCTCAGTGGGCTTCCCACCTAAAACTCAGGGCTAACAGGAGAGAACTGTCCACCCGAACCCACCCGAGAGTGTTCTGAGGAGTCCCTGACCTGTACCCGAGTTTACCAGGTCAGGGAAAGCCCAGCAACTGTCTCGTCCAAGCAGCCTGGTTAACTCCATGCAGTGCCATTCCTCAAAGTGTTCTGAAATAGACAAGGACACTTGTCATAAACTAAGGGAACTGAATTAAGTATGTTCTTTAGTTAATAATAATATATCAGTATCAATTTATTGATTTCTATAAAATATACCATACAAATACAATCTTTAATCACAGGGGAAAATGGATGTGGGGTTGATGAGAACTCAGCCCTAATTTCACAAAGTTTCTGACAATGTAAAACTCTTAATAAGTCTCTTTGCAATGAATGAAGCTTAAGGAATCTTCAAGGGAATATGCACCAGGCACAATAGGAAATGAAAAGCAAGGTGTCGTGTTCTATCAGTTATTTCCTCCCAATCCCAGTCATAGCTTCTTATCCACTGGGCTGGAATACATGCCATAGTTTCTATTTCTGATAATACCGTTTATCGTCATCAAGGGGCTACCAAATCCCGAGGCATGATTCTGAGAGAACAGAGAATGAACCAGCCCAGAAGCACAGGCCCTCCTTCATCTCTTGGTCCAGAGGCTCCCCTTGCAGAACAGGTGAGAACACAGTTCTGGTGCACCCAGAAAAAGGATCTGGGTGCTGCCAGATAGGAAGATAGAAAGCCACACGAGAGAGAAACCCACATTAAACCCCAGGAGCTTGCCCTGAGTGCTCCCTAGAACAAATGAAGTCCACCAAGTGCCCATAATAGGACACTCAGATCCACAGTTATCTTCTGCAGATAAAACCATCAGGGAGGGTGATGTTAATGGGCGTAAGCTCATTCTCTTTTCCACTATACAATTGAAAATATATTTGTGTAAACATATACAAATACAGTCATGTACCACTTCACTAGGGGGAAACGCTCTGATAAAATTTATCGTTTTTTCCTGCAAGTTGTCAATATACACCTTCCTGTCTTCTGAGACTATGTCTCATATTTTGTGAGATTGTCTTTGCCTTTCTGGGGTAATTGTTCCTTCCATAAAAATAAAACTGCTTTCTTTGTCATGCCTTTCATTTATTTCCTCAATATAATCCATAATTCCAGTGATCAACCTGTCAGAGCTATCAAGAAATTGCTTAGTTTCTCTCTAACAGGAAATTGGCAGACTGGAGAGAAGGCGCACACCACAGAATTAATCCAGGTAGAGCCCTAAACATGTCGTGCTTCTTAAATCTCCTTCTCACAAATAGCTGCCCTTGTCCTGCCAACAGTCGGAAGGCTGAAGAAGTCACAAGGCCCAGCTGATGTCAGTGGGGAGGTGACTTGTCCTTCTATGAAATCGGGGACCTGTAGTCTCGGGGGACTACCCCAACTCTCATGGAGACCTTAAGCATTCTCTGATTTCAGAGACTGGCAAGGGCTCCCTAGTTGGAGGTTGATATTGAACCTGAGCTTGGTTCAGGTCTGAAACCATGGCAGAGACACAGGCCACAGGCAGCAGCGAGAGCTTCCCTGGGAAAGGAACTGCTGACTCCCAACCCTGGGTGGGGTCAGAGCTGGCTGAGGCTGGGCACCCACTGGGTGCCAGTGCTGACGGTGATGCCTGTTCAGAGTGAGCTTCTCCAAGAGGACTGGGAGAGGTGAGAAAGAGTCCACACCGAGGTGGCACACTCCAGGCTGGACAGTCCAAAGGTCACTGAATACAGGAACACCTGCCACAATCAGAGGGCACATATCCTGGTCTCTTGGGACGCCATCATAGAGTGCTACTGACTGGGTGGCCTAACCAACAGAAACTTACCTTCTCACAATTGTGGATACCAGAAATCCAAGATGCAGGTGCTGGCCAACGATGCTGTGGTCATGCTTTCCTCCTGTATTTCAGAGGGTGGCCATTTCTCTAGTCCTCATGCCATCTTTCCTAGGTGTAAGCACAGGGAGACATGGCAGAGAGGGAGGGAGAGAGAGAGGGAGCGAGCGTTGTCTCTGTCCCTCTATATGCTGTCCTTTCTTCCTACAAGTCATCAATCCTATTGGATTAGGACCTTTATGACCTCATTTAACTTCTTCTCTTTTAAGCCCTGTTTTCAAATGTGGAGACACATTGTGGCTGGTACTTCAATATATGAATTTTGGGGAGACACAATTCTGTCCATGAAATCAAATTATAACAGTATTAACCAATAAATAGTTTATGTCTTCTCTTTTTTGCACCCTTCCTACTCACAAGTAGGTTCCCCAGATGAATAATCTAAGAATAAAATCCAGGGTGACCATTTAAATGGGAACTATTGATAAAAATGGTATTTTAGGGTCTGTACATTGCACGGGGTGTATACTAAGAAAAAACACTTTTTTGTATTAAATTAAAATGCAAGTAGACATCCTATTATATTTTTCTGATGACCCTATATCATAAGATCAGAAACTGTAATTTTCATTAGGTAAAGAATAGGAATTAAAGGTGATTTATATTAAAATAATCAAATTTAGTATTGCTTACAAAGTGAACAATTTTAATTACTGAAATGATATGGTTTATAATTTCAATGAACTGCAGCATTTGTATTACTTAAGAGTGACCAGAAAATTGATTTATGTTATGAAAACTTTTATCCAGTACCAGAGAAATAGCTATCTTCTGGGGCAAATTTAGAGAGAGCATTGAAAACAAAAATATACTTGATTTTAGGAGCATCATTATCATGCCTGCTTTATAAGCATATACATTCACTATTAATAAGACAAAAATACAAAATATGTTTAAGAATATTTGTTATAGTGTCAGTGATATTCATCAAATGCTGTAAAAAATTTAAGAACCACCAAAAGTTAAAAATTGAATAACTTCTTATATATAAATTATATGATATTATAAATTAATTTTATATATAATATGAATCAGTTATATGGATACTTAGATGATAATTGTATTTAGATGATAACTATATTTATCATCTAGATAGTCATATAATTCCCAAGAAAGATTCCCATAATGTCAAATGATAAAGCCATGCCTTTTTATTGAGATATATTCTAATTTTATAAAAGTACATATATAAAATAAAATAAGGACAAGGTAACTTACATTTGTATATAAGGGTTGTGATTGAAAGAAAAGAGGAGGTAACCTTTAGTTAATTTCTCAACTTGTAATGGAACATATTTTTTCATAATGAATATGTTTGCCATTAGAATTTGGAAGAAGGAAGTTTCTTTGGGAAGGGCATCTGGGGAATGTCACTTGGAGGAGAGATGACTACCTCAAAAGAAACCGTGAGCTATGGAGAATCAGTGGAGAAGTATGGTTAGGGTAGTTTCAACGGTCAGAGGTTTCCAAGAAAATACTTACTAAGATCAAGGCTTGATTAAATAATACCAGAAGTTAGAAATAAATTCAAAAATTTAGGTTCTAGTTTTTTCCACTAGGGGGATAAAGTTATGAACTGGGATAAAATCTGTTGCAGGCAAACTTCTGATCCAAGTGATTTAGGTTCTGTCCTGTTTTTTGTCATTTCCAGTTTGAATATCATAAATTGTCAGACCATGTGATTGAGCAAATAAAAAATGCAAAATTTACAACCAAGTAATCATTGAATGTGGAACAGAAGGAGTCAGGGATGTACATTTCATGTCATACAGAAATTCTACCCAAAGATTTTATACATTTATTTCTAAATAAAATTTACCAAGTGAAATTATGTTTAGCAATAAATACACATTTTACTATTCAGTGAATCTATCTCCAAACCTTTCTTCAAAATGAAAATAGGGCATATTTATTGGAGTATTTCAATCAAATGTTTTGCCAGCAAAATATAGTGTATCAACTTTGATTCTGAATCAATAGAGCAAAGACAAATTATGTTCGAAGGTGTTGCTTCACTGCACAGAACAATTTATTTGTGGTACAAAAAACTATTTAAATGAATGAGTTTTAAAATGACATTTGAATAACTGTAATTTTAATGGGTTTAAATGACAGGAAATCGCCTGGGACTTACATTTTTCAAAATATCTGGCAGATCTCCCCAGGTAACACGCAGAGATTGATGACAGTGAGTGACATACACCTTTCCCTTGGTGGCCACAAATATTGAACTCAAAGTAGCATTTCACTTATTCAAAGGCAGAACACATACTTTTTCTATAGAATATATATTCCTAATGTTTTAATCCTAAGCCACTGCCTTTTTAAGTCCCATCAAAGTAATTAGAAACTCTGAGAATATAATTTTCTTTAAAAAATACATACTTATTTATATAAATATTTTAAGAAATGCAAATCATTTTTTAATAATCATGTTGGTTTTTCCACTGGATGATGAGATTGTATATTCTTTGGGTGGAAAAACTCAGGAAGCATATGCAATATAAATTGTCCTTAAAATCAGAAAATTTCAATCATTACATTTAGTGTTTCATAACCTCCATAAATATCTAAAAGAAGACCCAGCTGGGAATGAATATTTTTCTAAAGGTTTCTTGATGCTTTTGAATTTTTCTCAGATTGCTCATAAAAGTGCCCAAATGAGTATAGAGTTAGACCACAGAGACTTTATCTGTGTGTTACAGTGTAAGTCACGTGCCCCCTTAAAGAGGAAAATGGTCACAAGAAGCAATTATGTCCAAAGAGAAGACAAAAAAGCAAACACTGCACCCCATGTGGTTCCTCCCCACCGTCAAGAAGATGTGAGTCCAGGATTCAACAGTGAACTTGATCAGTATCACAGCTAGAAATCCTGGGCATGTCTTCCCTAAACTGGTCATTTTTGTGTGACCTTAGAGAACTCTAGTAACATAAATGTGTTCAAATGAAGCCAGCTGCCATATATTAGTGTCATTAATTTCTTATGAAAGGCAAGAAATGATTTTCTTTTTGCAAATCAAGCATTTTTAAAATTCTTTCTTCATATGCGTTAACAAAGTAATCCTAAAAATTTAAGTTTGTGTCCACTAGATAAAAACCATGAATAAAAAATTTTCATTCCTGGGAGTCCAACTTCAGTAAACTGGCACCCATTCTGCTTTCCATGGAGGAGGAGGACACAGGACACTCATGCAGGGGTCACCTTCATATCAGTGTTGAAAAAAAATTATTTAAATCTGGGAAAATTAGAAAAGATTAAGCATATATTTTAAAAATAATTAAAGTATTTCAATTTTGAAAAATAACCACCACACATTCAAATTGTTAAGTGGGAACTACTGGAATTTTATCTTAATAAATATCAGCACTTCAAACATTTTTACCTTAAAAATGAGAGAAAGGAAACTCTGTATTCCAAAGGTTGATTGGTAATAATTCCAGTTACTCATGACAGTGCACATATTTCGATCTTTCTCTCAAAACTGTTGCATGAACAGTCACTAAATCCAGCTTGTTGACTTGATCTGGCCCCTTCCTGTACTTTCTGGGTTCCATTTCTGTTGTGGAAACACCACTACCCAAATGAGTTCAGGCAGAAATGCTTTCTTCTGAGTTTCTTAAGTGAGGAGTCAGTACTGGCACAGTGTTTGGCAAGAATCAAAAGCAGAAAATGGAGTGGAGGGAACTTTATGGAGAGAAAAGAAGGGTTTCAGTTTGTTTCAGGATTGACTGCTTCATGATAGGATCTTCTGTCCCTTTGCCAGGCCTAAAGTTGACTTTACCTAGGCATAGCTTGTAGTACTCTCTTCTGGGTTCCATTTTTGTGGAATATCTTTTTCTGCCTTTTCATTTACTATAAATGTGCATCCTTACAGGTGAAGTGACTCTTGCAGGCAGCATGTAGTTGAATCTGTGTCTTTATCCATCTGGCCACAACATGTCTTTTGATTGGAGAATTTAATCCATTTACATTCAAGGTGATTATTGACAGATGAGGGATTATTGCTGCTATTTTACTATTTTTCCCTTTCTTCCCTTCCTTTAATACTCTCTTCTTTGTTGTTAAGTCATTTTTTCTCTAGTGTTATGGTTGATTTTTGCTCTGTGTGGGAAGTTTTTTTCTTTGTGGTTACCATGAAGCTTATAAAAACATCTTATATTTAAAACAGATTATTATATGCTGATAACTTTGATCACAAACACATACACACATTTCATAAGTCTCTATACTTATACATTGTCCTTCCTGCTTTTAGAATTTCTGATATTATAATTTACATCTCCTTATATTGAATGTCCTTTTACAAATTACTATTGTTATTATATTTATTCATTTTGTATTTTAGACTTTTAGCTAAATTCAGAAATGATTTTCATGCAACCATTACAGTATTAGAGTATTTTGCACTTGGCCATGCATTTACAATTTCCCCTGGCTTTTATACTTCCAGATGTTTTCATGCTAGGCATCTGCATCCTTTCCTCCCAGGCCAACGGAATGAGGCCCTGTGCATTTCCAGTAAGCAGGTCTGCTGGAGGTAAAGTCCCTCTGGGGGCTTTCCTCTCAGAAGGTCTTTCTCTCCCTTCATTGCAGAGGATACTATGCTACCTGGCAACTGTCTTCCCTCTTCATCACTGTGAAAGTGTTCTTCCACTCTCTCTTTACTTTCAGTACTTGTGTTGAAATATCTGCTGCTCCATGGTTTAGAGCTTCCTTGCATGCCATTTGCTTCTTGTCTCTTGCTGATTTCAGAATCATCTCTTCATTTTGACTTTTAACAATATTACCATATGTCAAGAAGTAGAATTATTTGAATTGAATTTGTTCATAGACCTTCAACCTTCTTGTACATGAATTCTTTTCGGAGGGTACTGAGGATTGGACTCAGGGGCACTTGACCACTGAGCCACATCCCCAGCTCTATTTTGCATTTTATTTAGGCAGGGTCTCACTGAGTTGCTTAGTGCCTCACTTTTGCTGAGGCTAGCTTTGAACTCACAATGCTCCTGTCTCACCCTCCCAAGCCAGTGGGATTACAGGTGTGTGCACTGTGCTAGACTGATGAATATTTATATCCTTGTCTAGATTTGCAAAGTTTTCTGATATTATTTCCTAAAATTATGCTTTCTATCCTGGTATTTTTCAGACCTTCTTCTTGAATTTCTATGAGTTTTTATGCTGTCCTACAAATCATATAAACTTTCATCATTCCTTTTCATTCTTTTTCTTTTCACTCCTTTGACTGTATGCTTTCCAATAAAGTGCTTTCAAATTCACAGATTCTTTCTTCTGCTGACAAAGAAGAAGCATCATTATGGTGAAGTGAGTCTCTTCAACATCTTGCTGTTGATACTTCCTATTACATTTTTAAATTTTTCTCATTGTTATTAAGCTCCAGAATTCTGTTGGATTTATTTTATTATCTTAATAGCCTTGTTCAATTTCTAATTCTGATTGCTTTCTGGATTTTGTTGAATAATTTCTCTAAATTTTCTTGATGTATGCTGAACTTCCTTAAAAGTTATCTTAAACCATTTCTAAGACAGTTCTTACATCTCTGTGTTTTAGAGCTAGTCACTGGCACTTTATATTTTCTCTTGGATGAGGTCATGTTTCCCTAATTATTCTTGAACTCAATGGTTATGTGTCAGAGTCTGCACATTTAAAAGACTTTTTTTCAGTCTCTAAAGACTGGCTTTATCTGGTTAAGACAATAAACATGAAGTCTGTTCAGAGATACTAGGTAGGCCATCTGACACCATCCTAAGCCTGATGCATCTGTGGCTACTGTGACCCTCCACAATTCCCGAACTCTGAGAATAATGCAGCCATCACAGGTCTGGGATGCTATTTTCTGATCCCTGAACTGGTGAGGAGCTGGGGTATGCCCAAATTTCATAGCAGCTGAGTTGTACAGGTCACTGCATGCTGTCCACATGCCAGTGCTAGGGAAGTTGGCGGTCAGTAATGTAGACTGGAGATTGTGTCTGTCTCACAGGGGCTGTGGATTCCTGCTTGACACCAGGAACGTTCTAGAGGCTCAATGTACAGGTACAAAACTGAATTGTGGGTTGGATTCTACTGTGGCAACCCTGCTGTCAGGGTCCCAGGTAAATCCCCAGGCTCTTTTTCCTTTCTTTTCCATAAACAGGCAGGATCTTTCTTCAAGCTGTGCGGCTACAGTGAGGGAGGGGTATGGATAATATACAACTGTCCTTCCTACCTTCCTCAATACGTCTTTTTTATATAACTGTGTTAAAATTAAATACCCTGCTCTCTCTCCTGTTTTTTTTTTTTTTTTTTTTTTTTAACCTCTTATAAAAGCATTTTTATGCACGGGCTGTAGATCAATTTGTTGTCTGTGGGGAGACCATCACTGAAGAGTCCTACTATTTGATGTTTTTTGTTTTTTCCAGTTTTGCTCTGATCAGAGGTTATTAGCATGAGGAAGCTTGCAGAGAGTAACCAGAAGCAGGGCATCTTAAATGATTCACTGGGGGAGCATATTTACTTGTCTCTGTTTGGTGGTTCTAAGTTGGATGCTGTGGTAAAACTTAGATAATCTGCGATCATTGACCAAGATCTAACAGTCTTGGGTCAAAGCTTTCATTTGACTTCTTGGGCTGGTTGCTGCAGAAGTGTTGGGAAGAGACCTAATTTTATAGATGGTCCATTTGTATACTCAGTCTCTCACTGTTCTTATTGTTGATTTTGAAAATTGTCTGCTCTTTTTAATAGCAGTTATTGCAAGTTGGTCCAGTCACTCCGTAGATTACAACAATAAAACTAATCACATCATTAATATAATGCTTAGGTGATTTGTGGCATGGCCTGAGAAATTCTGAAATCAGATGAGTCTTGGTTGGGATCACAGAGGGCAGATCCTGAGACAATATTGTTTAGGTGATTTTTTTTCTCCTTTTCTTTCTTTTTTTATAATCTCAGAAAGAAGAGGCAAAGAGGATAGTGCATAGAAAATAAAAGTAGGAAGATACATTCTCAGCTGGAGAGGAGATACAGGAAGTTGTACCTTAGAATTTGCTCCAACATGAAAAGGGTCAGGAGTGAGACCTAGTCCCACTTGTCTATTAATCAATGAACCTAATTGTTCTCAGTACCATAGCAGTGAAGAGGGGGCAGTGCAGGAATATGCAAATACATGAAGGAGGGACAGCAGCCACCCATTTTCCACACCAGTCTCTTACAGTAATCAGAAATGTCATTCTACTATAAAGGAACTCCTGTATTGATCACTTCTATGAAGTACCTATCTTATTTACTGCCGTGTGTTTGACCAAGATAGAGATTACCCACTTTGGCTTAGCTTTAGTCTGCCTCTCTCCCTCTCTCCCTCTCTCTCTCTTTCTTGCTCTCTCTCTCTCTCTCTGTCTCTCTCTGGCTTTAATAATTTGCATCCAAGATTCCACTTGTCTTCCTCGGGGTCTCATATTATATTTGTCATATATAAATAACATCACTATAGAACCCATACAACCAAACTAAACTTACTAACATAGGCTGTGCAGGGTAAATATGTGTTTTACTTCAACTGGCATCTGGGATAATAGTACCAGTGATAGAGAATTCATGAACACATCTCTCACGGGCATTGTCAGTTTAAGCATCCCAACAAGAGTTACTGCTTTCTTTAATTTTGTCATATTACATCTCAAAAATTCAAGTTACTATGGATTCATCAAGTCCTTCAATGTATTTTTTTCTCAAATTATTGTTGTTTGATCTTCTATATTTTTATGGTCTTCACATATTCTTATTGACATAGGCATGTTTTAATAACCTCTAACAAGAGTGATTATAAGCAACTTAAGAGCAACTTAAAACAATCCTTTGTGATTGTATATCAGAACAAGCTCTCCAGTACCTATTCTTTCATATATGATTATCTGAATATTTATTTTAGTATTCATAAATGCATGCTACATGAATCTGCCTTATATTTTAACTGCATTATAATGTCTTGGAGAATAAGGAAAGTATCTTCTTTTTATTCTGATTCTCTAAAGTGCAAAAAATTCTTAATTCAGAAGCTCTAAGTAAATAATTCTTATCTAATTCACTTAAACTTTCATAAAAATATTATTATCACAAGATTTTATACCAACTAAGAAAATTAAAAGGTGATAAGAAAGGTTAGAAAATTATGAATGTTATATGTATGTGGTGGCCCAGGCCTGTAATCCTAGCAATCTGGGAGGCTGAAGCAGAAAGATTCCAAATTTGAGGCTAGTCTCAAAAACTTAGTGAGACCCTGCCTCAAAAAATATAAATAAATGAATATATAGGGCTGGGAATGTAGCTCAGTCATAGAGCACCGTTGGTTTAATCCCCAGTATCACAAAATATAAAAAAAACATAAAATTTAAAAAAATGTGAATCTAGAACTATACTAGAGACTCACAGTGAACAGTGCATCTGAGTGTAGGGCAGGGACACCAACCCAGGGTATGACTGATCTAAACAAGCAAAATATTTAAGGTGGGGGATATGCTGCAGATGAAATTCTTTCATGTGCACTATTTAATATGATTCATTTGACATTTTTTAAAGTCCTATGTTTTGCAAAAGAGCAGACTCCTGCTGAGATGAGCATAAATGGGCAAAGACTAATCAGGAAAAGGTCCACCTGTCAGGGACAGAGCCCTATACATGTGCTCTGCTACATGATCTCTCCCCACCTTTGCTTTGGCTCAAACATCCTGTCTTTGGCCACAATTAGAGTTTGCATTTTAAAAATTTTTAATATATAAATATGTGCAATTCGAGCCCTGAATCAAGACTGCATATTAACTACATTTTTAGCACCTTGATCATTGGTAAATGTTAAATTGTTTCCACTCTTTGGAAATATGGGGGAAAAACAACAAATTAATTAGCATTTAACTATTTTATTTGGCATTTTCCTAGAAGTAAAAATTAATAATTGTTAGATATTGATTTGGATAATTCGATATCACCTATGCATAATTGTAGATTATTAGGCATAATTATTTTTCTTTAGCTGAAAACATTTTTAATTATCTGATTACTTTTTATGCTTTTCCTTATTTTTTATATCATGAAGGAAATCAGATATAAATTTATCAAGTATCATCATTAAGTGATACACTTTTATTTTATTGCATATGGTTTTATACTTTGTTTCATTTTAATTTTATATTGAAAGTATTGGGCTATGTGTAATTTATTTTGATATAAATATGATATAAGAGAATCATCAAGTATTTTAAATTTTTAAGTTTTTTAAAATTTGTTCTAATTAGTTATATATGAGAGTAAAATGCATTTTGACACATTGTACACAACTGGAGCACATCCTCTCATTCCTCTGACTGTACATGGTGCAGAATCACACCAGTAGTATAATCTTACATGCATATAGGGTAATAATGTCTGTCTCATTTCACCATTCTTCCCATTCCCAACACTCCTCCCCTCTACTCACTCCCCTCTGCACACTCCAAATTTCCTTTATTCTTCCTTACCACCCTTAGCATCTGCTTACCAGATTAAACATTCAGCCTTTGGTTTGGGGTGTTTGACTCACTTGTGTAGCATGATATTCTCCAGCGACATTAATTTGCCACCAAATGCCATCATTTCATTGTTCTTTAAGGATGAATAATATTCCATTGTACATATGTACCACTTTTTTATCCATTAATATGCTGAAGGGCATCTACTTTGGTTCCATAGCTTTGCTATAGTGAATTGAGCTGCTATAAACATTAATGTGTCTGCATCACTGTTGTATGCTGATTTTAAATCTTTTGGGTATGAACCAAGGTATGGGATAGCTGGGTCAAATGATGGTTCCATTCCAAGTTTTCTGAGGAATCTCCATACTGCCTTCCATAGTGGTTGCACTGATTTGTAGTCCCACCAACAAAATATGAGTATACCATTTCCCCCACATCCTCACCAACACTTATTATTGCTTGTATTCTTAATAATTGCCATTTTGACTGGAGTGAGATGAAATCTTAGAGTAGTTTTGATTTCCTTTTCTCTAATTGCAAGAGATGATGAACATGTTTTTCACGTTTGCTGATCAATTGTATTTCTTCTTCTGTGAAATATCTGTTCAGTTCCTTAGCCCATTTATTGGTTGGGTAATTTTTTTTTTGAGTTCTTTATATACCCTGAAGATACATATAGTGCTCTATCTGAGGTGCAATTTTCTCCCATTCTATAGGCTCTCTTTTCATGTTATTGATCATTTCCTTTGCTGAGAAGAAAACTTTTTAGTTTGAATCCATCCCATGTATTGATTCTGCATTTTACTTCTTCCACTTTAAGAATCTTTTAAAGGAAGTCTGGTCCTAAACTGATATGATGAAGATTGGGCCTACTTTTTCTTCTATTAGGTGCAGGGTCTCTCTTCTAGTGCCAAAGTCTTTGATCCACTTTGAGTTGATTTTTGTGCAGGGTGAGAGATAGAGGTTTGCTTTCGTTTTGCTACAGATGGATTTCCAGTTTTCCCAACACCATTTGTTGAATAGGCTATCTTTTCTCCAATGTATGTTTCTGGTACATTGGTCTAGTATGAGGTAACTGCATTTATGTGGGTTTGCCTGTGTCTTCTTTTCTGTACTATAGTCTACATGTCTACTTTGGTGCCAATGCCATGCTGTTTTTATTATTATTGCTCTATTATATGGTTTAAGATCTGGTATTGTGATGCCTCCTGTTTCACTCCTCTTGCTAAGGATTGCTTTGGCTATTCTGGGTCTCTTATTTTTCCAAATGAATTTCCTGATTCCTTTCTCTAGTTCTATGAAGAATGTCTTTAGGATTTTCATAGGACTTGCTTTAAATCTTTATAACCCTTTGGTGGTAGTATGACCATTTTGACAATATTAATTGTCAAAGAGCATGGGAGATGTTTCTATCTTCTAATATTTTCTTCATTTTCTTTTTCTAGTCTTCTGTAGTTTTCATTGTAGAGTCTTTAACCTCTTTTGTTAGATTGACTTCCAAGTTTTTTTTTTTTTTGAGGACATTGTGAATGGGGTAGTTTTCAAAATTTCTTTTGCAGTGGATTCATCACTGATGTACAGAAATGCTTTTGATATATGGGTACTGTTTCTGTATCCTGCTAGTTTGCTGAATACATTTATTCATTCTAGAAGTCTTCTGGTGGAATTTTTTGGATCTTCTAATTGTAGAATCATGTTTTTGGCAAAAAGTGATAATTTGACTTCTTCTTCTATTTGTATCCCTTTAATTTCTTTCATCTTTCTGATTACTTTGGCTAAAGTTTCAAGGACTATGTTGAATAGAAATGGTGAAAGAGGGCATCCCTGTTGTGTTCCAGTCTTTAGAGGGAATGCTTCCAATTTTATTCCATTCTGAATGATGTTGGCCTTGGATTTAGCTTAGATAGTTTGTACAATGTTGAGTTATGCTCCTACTATCCCTAGTTTTTCTAGTGTTTTGAACATGAAGAAGTGCTATATTTTGTCAAATGCTTTGTCTGCATCTATTGAGATGATCATATGTTCTTATTGTTAAGTACATTGATGTGATGAATTACATTTACTGATTTCAGTATGTTGAAGCAAACTTAAATTGCTGGTATGAACCTCAGTTTATCATGGTGCACTTTTTAATATGTTTCTGTATGTGATTTGCCAGAATTTTATTGAGAATTTTGCATCCATATTCATCAGGACTATTGATCTGAAGTTTTCTTTCCTTGATGTGTCTTTGTCTGATTTTGGTATCAGGGTGATACTAACCTCATAGAATGAGTTTGGAAGGGTTCCCTTTTTTTCTTCCTTACAGAATAATTTGAGGAGTATTGCTATTAGATCTTCTTTTAAGGTCTTGTGGAACTCTGCTGAGAATCTGTCTGGTCCTGGGCTTTTCTTGGTTGACAGGCTTTTGATAGTATCTTCTATTCCATTGCTTGAAATTAATCTGTTTAAGTTGTGTATCCCCTGATTCAGTTTGGGTAGATCATATGTCTCTAGAAATTTATCACAGTTTGCAAAATTTTCTATTACATTTGACTATAAATTTTCAAAATAATTTCTAATTATCTTCTGTATTTCAGTAGTGTCCACATGGCATTGCCTTTTTAATCACAAATTTTGCTAATTTGAGTTTTCTCTCTCTTTGTCTTGAACAGTGCAGCTAAAGGTTTATCAATTTTATTTATTTTTTCAAAGAACCAACTTTTTGTTTTGTCAATTTTTGAATTGTTTCTTTTGTTTCAATTTCATTGATTTCAACTCTGATTTTAATTATTACCTGTCTTCCACCACTTTTTGTGTTTAGTTGTCCTTTTTCTAGGACTTTGAGATGTAATATTAGGTTATTTATTTATTTATTTTATTTATTTTTTTAATTCTTGTAAGGAACAAGCTCAATGCACTTTCCTCTTAGCACTGCTTTCATAGTGTCCCAGAGATTTTGATACATTGTATACATGTTCTCATTTACCTCTAAGTAATTTTTTATGTCCTCCCTGATTTCTTCTGCTACCCATTCATCATTCAATAGTATGCTATTTAGTCTCCAGGTGTTGGAGTAGTTTCTATTTTGTTTTATGATTTCTAGTTTCATTCCATTATGATCTGAAAGAATGCAGGGTGTTTTCTTCTTTTTTTTTTTTTTTGTGTGTGTGTGTGTGTGTGTGTGTGTGTGTGTTTGTTAAGAGTTACTTTGTGGCATAACATATGGTCTATTTTAGAGAAGGATCCATGGGTTGCTGAGAAGAAAGTGTACTCACTTGTTGATGGATGGAATATTCTATATATGTCTGTTAAGTTTAAATTATTGTGTTAGTGAATTCTATGGTTTCTTTGTTCAGCTTTTGTTTGGAAGATCTATCCAGTGGTGAGAGAGGTGTATTAAAGCCAGTATTATTGTGTTGTGAATCTATTTGAGTCTTGAAATTGAGAAGGATTTGTTTGATGTATGTAGATTCTCCATTGTTTGGGGCATATATATTTACAATTATTATGTCTTGTTGATGTATGATTCCCTTAAGCAGTATGAAATGTCCTTTGTCTCTTCTGATTAACTTTGACTTGAATTGTGCTGCGTCTGATATGAGAACAGAGACCCCTGCTTGTTTTTGGAGTCCCTGTGCATGATATATTTTTCTTCCATCTTTACCTTCAGTCTGTGGAGGTGAGTCTCTTGAAGGCAGCATATTGTTGGTTCTTTTTCTAAATCCAATCTTCCAGTCTATGTTGTTTGATTGATGAGTTTAGACCATCAACATTCAGGTTATTATTGAGATATGATTTGTATTTGTAGTCATTTTGGTTTATTTTTGGTTTTCAACTTGACTTAGTTTCTCTTTTGATTAACCTTTCCCTTAGGGTAGTTTCACCATTTGTTGGGTTTCATTGTTTTTTTTTTTTTTCCTTCTCATGGAATATTTTGATGAGAATGTTCTGTTGTTCAGGCTTTCTGGTTGTAAATATTTTTAACTTTTATCATGGAAAATATTTATTTCTTCTTTGAATCTGAAGCTTAAATTTGCTAGATATAAAATTATCAGTTGACATCCATTTTCTTTCAGAGTTTGATATATGTTATTCCAGGGCCTACTGGCATGGAAGGTCTGGGTTGAGAAATCAGCTGAAATCCAAATTGGTTTCCCCATTACATAATTAGATTTTTTTTCTCTCTTGGCTTTTAAAATTCTAGCCTTATTCTGTATGTTCATCATTCTTATTATAATGTACCTTTGTGTGGGTCTGCTGTAATCTTTTAGATTTGAGGTCTTGAAAGTCTCTTACAGTTGATTTTTCCATTTCATTTTTTAGATTTGGGAAATTTCCTGATATTATGTCATTGAAAAGATTGTGCATTCCTTTGGTTTGTATCTCCACATCTTCCTCTATCTCCATAAATCTTAAATTTGGTCTTTTCATGTTATCCAATATTTCTTGGAAATTCTGCTCGTGGTTTCTAACCATCTTCTCTATAAGGTCAACTTTGTTTTCAAGAGTATATATTTTGTCTTCATTGTCTGAGGTTCTGTCTTCTAAGTGGTCTAATCTGTCAGGGATACTTTGCATTGAATTTTAATTTGGTTAATTGTTTCCTTCATTTCAATTTCTGCTTTATTTCTTTTTATGATCTCTGCCTCTTTGTTGAAGTGATCTTTCATTTCCTTTATTTATTCTCTGATACCACCATTTATTTCAGAGAGCAGTCCACCTATGTATTTTCTAAACCCCTCTCTGACATTTCTTTACTCTGTTGTCTGTGGATTCTATTATTGGAACATCTTGGTTTGTTTGAGGCACTTTGTTCCCCTTTATTTTCATGTCGTGTGACTTCCCATTTAGTGGTATGGATCTGAAGAACTGTATTTTCTACCTTATAGTCTTATAATGTCCCTGAAGACTTCCAGTACCTCACCTTTAAGAGGGAGGCCAATATTAACAGCAACGAATGCAAACAATATACAGTCCTAAACCAAACAACTCCTATTAAGGCATCTACAATTTTGTTGCAATTAATTGAACACATTATTGTATTCAATTATTGTCTACTATATAAACAGTACATTTGCTGAAAGGGTTTACTGTTTTAAAGTAAACAGTAGGGAACAGAAGTAGTGTAGGATGTGATGTTTATGAGGGAGAAGGAGAGAAGATAGAGGTAAAAAATTATAGTAAGCACTAAGGAGGAATTAATAGAGGTTGACTGTTAGCATGAAAGAAATGAGAAAGAGAATTCAGGGAGACAGATAAGTGAGAGAAAAAATATGTACAGCTTTTTTAAGAAGTAAAAAATATAAGAATACAACAAAACTGTAAAATGCTATTCAGATATTCCATTCCCCAATAAATCGATGCATGAAAAATATTTGGATTCAAAGATGGTAAAGGTTTAAGAAAGAAGGTAAAAAAAGAAAAGAAAAAGAAAAGAAAGTCTCAATGGAAAATTGAATGATTGCTTCCATTGGCTTTCAAAATTTTCTCAGCTTCCATTCTCAGCCAATAGGTGGGAGTGTCTGAAATTTAATGGTAGCTCCAGTCTTGTGGGTGCCAGACTGGTTGGTTGGGCAAGCTGATAGCAAGGTGCCCTCACATCCCCTTCCTGCCTTCCCCCCATTGTAGCTAACCCTTTCCATCCCCATGCACTTTAGGACTCACTGAGCTGGAGAAAGCTGTTTTCTCTAGTTTCTCCAACCTGTGCTCCTCCCAGGGAACTGCCCCCAGTCTGCAGTTTTCCACAGGCTTGCCAGATCCAGACTGTCCCCACACCAACTCAGCTGCAATCTGACAGATTTGAGCTTCAGCTTCCCCAGGCTCTGCCTTGCTGCAGTCCCAGGATCTCAATGCCATTTCAACTTGCAGGGATGTGCTCACACAAAAGAGCAACCCTGCAAAGAGGCAGCCACATGGTGGCCACTAGCACACCCTGCAGAAAGACCTCAGGTGCAACCAGACCTGCAGGTACCCTGACATATATCTCCAGGACCTGACCAGTGTCCCCAGACTGAAGCAGTCACTCCCCAAGATGGTGACAGTGGTGGTGGCAAACCTGCAGGCCCCTTGGCCCTGGATTCCCAGGCCCTGGACAGTGTCCCAAGGTGGTGGTAGCTGTGTGGAACCTAACCTGTGAGTACTCTGGCATGGGATTTCCAGGCGGTCTATGGTAGGTTGGGTGGTGGGCAGGATAGGCAGGCAGAAAGTGGGTCTACGGGCAGATGGCAGAGGATTGGTGATGGTCAGCATGTGATCCGTATGCCAAAGGCAGGTGATATGCTGGCAGAAGGCAGGGGATCATGACAGACAGACAGGGGACAAACAGCAGGGGCTTGGTGGACTGCCTCCCAGAGAAACAGTACTTCCTCTGCTTGAATCTTGAGTCCTGAAGCAGGAAGGAATGCAGCCTCCCTCTAGTTCACCATCTTGGATCCCTCTGTCATCAAATCTGATATAGTATATTGAAATTATTTTTATTTGATTAGTAACTTGGAGCCTAAAAATTTTACAAAAAAAAATTGTGTGATCTTCCTTTGGCTTCTGATTTTTGTTTCAATATCTGTCAGATATGGTTTCACAATTAGAATTTCAATTTAGAAAATCAAAGTGGAATTTTAGAAAATTAAATTAATACAAAAATAATTACAGCAGTAATTAAATAACATAATAATTACTTTGTTTTAGAGAAAGCCTAAATCAAAGATAATCCAAAGAAAATTCATATTAAAATGCTCCAAATTTATGTATTTCTTATGTGTAATTTTAATTACCCCTTAAATATATAAATTTTAAATGCCTAGAGATACTAATGTAAAATTAGGCTAGTCACCATTAGTATTCTTTATTATTAAATTAGTTATTGATTTAATAAGCTTAGAATTATTATCTAGTATTATTCTAGCAGCAGTATTTTAGGAAAATCTTTCCAATTTAAGCTCATGCATCTTCTATGCCCTGTGTAATTCACTTCCCTCTCCTCCAACTTTTGATGGTTCATGGGTCATGTGTCTATGTGAATGTGTGTGTGTGTGTGTGTGTGTGTGTGTGTCTTTATAAATTGACAGGTTTGAGGAATATTGATTGCTTATTTTGTAAGATGTTCCTCCTTTGGGTTTATCCCATATATTTTCATGATTGTGCTAGTGGAAGAATATCAAGTAAAGTGGCCCTCTGTTTAAGTCACATTAGGGTCCCTGCCGTCTGCATGGCTTCATACTTGGTGGAGAGAGCTGTCACCTGGTTTCCCTTCTGTGAGTTTACCAGTCTTTTCATGTTGTGTTTCAGCCACTTTGGCTGGCCTGGAGAATCAATGATGCGTCTTACAACAATTGCATGAATAAATACTTTAGTTATTTAGAAGTTCTGAAAACGACCTGCTCATTTATAAAGTGTCCATCACTGGTGAGCATTCCACAACTAGACATATACTTGAAAAATATTATTACTGGGAAGCTGTACTGGTGATTTTCTATTTCATTCACAATTTCAGTATGTGTTCTCTAGGAATTTTCTCTAAAGAATATTTGTCCTCCCTAATTTATTTATTCATTCAGTGATTTGTTAATATCATTGTGAGCCTATGAACATCTATGTTATCTCTGTGAGGAGTAGGCAGTATTATCATAATTCGTTTTTGCTCAGATTATTTTCTTTGTTCAATGGAACACATCCAACCTGCCAGCTGTGTCCCTACAGGACTTCAACAATGAAGTGTTGAAGATGCTCCTACTTATATTAGGAAGAGAACTATTTACCAGTATTTTAAATATCTTACCATAATTTTTAAAAGAGAAACTTTAAGTTCAAAATCCATATAGGAAGCGAATGCATGTGATTTTTCAATAATAATTGAGTAATTTGGTAGAGTACATTAAATCAGATACTTATGTAAAAATTAGAGCTTTGAATGCAAGAAATGACAGATCAAAATATTCCAAAGACACTCAGGTTTATTCAGAACTTAAAATGCAATAAAATGGAATACAGTGTAGTAGGAAAAATGGTGCCTTAAAAGGAAAATAATATTGACATAATCATATATGTATTTATGTAGGAGTCAGGTCCCTCCATAGAAATGCCAGAGGGAAGAGAGAGACAGTCGTTATTATGGGAAATTGTTCACACTCCTGTGCTTACAAAGGCTGACAAGTCCCTAAGCGGGAGCCCCAGGACACAGCATGGTCAAGGAAAAAAAAAAATGTTGTTTTAGTTTGACAGAAGTCAGGAGGAAGAAATATTCCTTTATATGAGGAAGGGTAATGCTTTGTTCTAGTCAGGTCTACAACTGATTGGACAAGGCCCACCTATAGTGGTGAAGACAATCTGCTTAAGTAAAATGCTAACCTCTTCCAAAAACATGTTCACAGTGACATCCAGAACAAAGTTTAACCAAGTATTTGGACAACCCATGGTCCGATCTGATTGACACAAAAGCAAATCATAATAATATGAGTAAATTGCATTGGGTACACCATTTTTTTAATATTTCAAAAACAAAATGTTAAAATATTAGAAAAAATATAGAATAATAGCTAAATTATCTGTAAAGATTATCTTTTGAAGCCAGTTGCAAAAATCCAAACTCTAAAGAAAATTATAGAATGAATTAGCCTATAAATGAAATGTTTCTAAACCAATAAGCAAGTGTTCTTGGACAAAATTAGTGTCAACCTTCTGCTTTTTATCTCCAGGGGATTCTGTGATCCCCACATGGCCCCCTGTGCGCATGTGCGTATGTGTTCCTATTAAGAGTAATTTTAAAAGTATATGTGCTCATTTGCATTTGTAGGAATTATTGTTCAATAGGTCCTCATAAGCTAACGTTCATTCTAACAAATATTCAGATCTCTAAAATTAATCAGTATTTCAAAGTTAAGATTTTGGAGGCTGAATACATGACAGATTCCATTCTTGAATTTTCAATGTGTATTTGGAAATCCATTGTCTTTTGCTTGTTTAGATTATAAACTTCAGAAGGACAAGGAATATATTAATCATTTTCATAGACTCTGGCATATAGTAGCTATTAATAAATATTTAGTTGCCTGAATCAATAAATCCAAATCTAGATGCTGCATTCTCTCCAGGTAAATCTGTTATTTCTACATTTCATAAATATGCACTTTAATGTTTCTAACTTCCTTTCTGCTGAAAAATTCTTTTTAATCTTGAAAATGTAAATGAAAATGTGCAAAATTTGACTGAATGAATCCCCCAAGAACATACTTTATGTATTTAAAAGAGGTTAAGGGAAAAAAAACAACCTCATGAATATGGTTGATTTTTCGCTAATTGTTTTTTGTGGGCAATTCCAGTGGAAGAGATCTGAAATTGACAGGGAGCCATATGCTCATCTCGATTGAATGTAGACAGGACTTTTTCTTTTGCTAGTCATGCATGAGAAGAGAAACAAAAATGATGTTTCTTCTCATATAATATTTTCAAAAACCTGCCGCGGAAGAGTGTACCAGGGAGTGGAATAATTGAATGTGGTGGAAAGCTGAACATAAAACAACACGAATCTCTGCTTCTCTCAACATCCTAAAAAAAATTGCGTATCATGCATCACATTGTCCAAGGCTGGCTTCAGTTGTATTGTTTAAGGAATCCTCTGTGACTGTCCCATGGGCTAAATGCTCTGTTACCCTAAGATTGAATGCTACATTGCTATAAATTTCCAGCATGTTAAAATGAACAAAACAAAACAAAACAAAACAAAAAACAATGAACTCTTGGAAATCATTTGTATAAGTCTGCTACCACAAAGTCCACTCAGAAGAGAAGGCTCATTTTATTCTAGTTTTATAATGAGATGATGGGATGAAAGGATGGAGTGTGTGTGTGTGTGTGTGTGTGTGTGTGTGTGTGTGTGGTTCCCTTTGTCTGCGAATTTCTTCTTCATTTCAAGTCTGTTGTCTGTTATATCCCTAGACTAGAGTCGACATATGTGAGGCAAAGGAGTTGAGGAAAAACTTATCTACAGAAAGATGATGAAAATGAGGGAATTCACAGCAGAGCTGAGGTGCCCTGGCTGGACGACTTTCAACAGGTGTGTGAATGCTCAGAGACGTTCATAGCTGCCTCTTCATTGCAACACACACACAGCAAAAATGCATGACACCGATTTTCAAAGGTCTGCTGAGACACCCAGGAACCTCTTTCTTGTGAAATATCAGCGCCATTCAGTAGGAGCACTTGGGCTTAAACAGGGCTGATCACAACATCAGAATAATGTCCCTCCACCACAGAGTCTAGAGCGCAGATCTGGAAGATCCACCCTATCCACTTCCCTGCGGCTCTTTGACTTGTGCCAACACCCACCCTTTTCCCTCTGTTAAGTCCTCCTGCTCCTGTCAACTCCACAGGCATCCACTGCAAGAAACTCAGGAGATGGTAGGTGGCCTGCTCCCTCCTCGCACTGCAGCAGAACATCACACTGTGTGTTTATAAGGAAGGCAAGTTCATTGGCTCCAAGTTCTGGAGGCTGGGAAGCCCAAGGTTCAAGGGACTCTTCCTTGGTGCTGCATCATCCCAAGTGGAAGGTACAGAACAAGACAAGGATGTGGAAGAGCAAGAGCACAAGGCCAAACTTGGCTTTGAGATGGGTCCCATGTGGGCATGACACACCTGACCTGCAGTACCAGCACTGGTGCTGTCACCAGGGTGGAGACCTCATGGTCCAATGGCTTCTCAAAGGCAGCACGTCCCAGCGTGGCTGCACTGGTGGGGATGTTTCCCAAGCACGCTTTGGGGAACACACTCCACAGCAGCATGGAGGAGAAATAAGCCCTCTCTGGGATCCTGTCTTGCATCTCCCCCAACTGCTTAAGAAGGAATCATTTGAACATATCAACATGTCCAGATCCGACTCACACAGGTAAGGGAACACTCTATCAGTGGGGGTGAGCCCATTCACCAATCCTCTCTTAGAGGATGAAATTCTATAAACTGCCTTCTTTATGCTTTTTTTTTTTTTTTTTTTTTTACCTAATTACTCAGAGAGTAAAGCATCATTCAGATATCTGCTTGGAGTCAATGTTCTGCCCTCCTGTTTCATCCAAATGTAAACTAATATTTCACTATTGTTTTTAAGCTTCAGTGTATGTTATTTTATGTGTAGTTTTTAGAGAAGTGTGTTCAGATAAAGTAAAGACAGGAAATTATTTTAAATTTTATTACTAGGAACGGCTCCCTATTAATGCTCAGAGTCTCCCACCTGGTCACTTGAAACTCAGCAGGGAGGGATTTCCAATTAAGAGACTTTTGTTATATTTATTACAGTATCATATTTATTTAAAAAACTCAATTTTCATTCTCAGAATGCCATCTTACATAGTCCATTGTCCTTCAAAACTTAATTTTCTTTTTCGTAGTGACTACTTTTTTTTATCATTTCATCTTCTACTCAGGGTCTAATCGGCACATTCAAATTTTCTTATTTTTGTGACCTAAATTCATTATTTCTTGCACCATGATGCTAAATTGAAGATTTGTTGCTCCAACAAAGCAACAAATCTGTCTCTCAATATCAGGCTGTAAGTTTTGTCCTTGAATTGCCCCAACCCTGAGTTGATTTTATTAGCTCTGTAATACTCCAGCATCACAAGGAACTAGAGACTTGCTCAACATTTCAGTGTAATGACTTACTGTCTCTTCCGACCCAGGGCTCCCAAGGGTCTGCGAGCTCTTCCCCTCAAGGTGGAATCGTTCCTTTTTTCCACATTTGTCCCAGTTGGAAGTCACACTAAAATATTTTTGATTGATTGCTGTTGCTGAAACTTCCAAACTCTGTGTCCTCAAAAGCCTCCTGGCCCAGAGTTTTGTGCTCCCTAAAAGCATTTTCCTTTATTTCGAATTTCCTAGGACTTCAAATGCATGAGAGTCCCTCCGCCATCTGTCTCCCTGCCGCGGCGAGGCTCCAGACCTGCCTCCTCTGATGCTCCGTTTCCGTTCCGCGCTCCTTTAATGCAGACCCTGCTGGATTTTGAAGACCTTGAACTGCTCACTAAATGGTTTACTTTTCTCTTCTGTCACACGGAGGGATAGAGCTGTCGTCTTTGCTTTCATTTGTTTTTCTCACATATTCTTCCAAACTGAGGCCAGTTAAACTCCTTAAAATACCATATGAAATCAATATTCCTGATTCTGACAAAATGAAATCGTCCACATAAGCACTGCCCTCATTGAGGGTCTGTTTTAGGCAAAGTCACATAGCCCTCTCTATCGGTGTATCACTGCAGTCCGCTGTCCTATGTGTTCCAACGTGGCTTGCCAAAGGACAATCCTTGACACTATTTGGCGGTCCTACAAGTCATTTCAGACCTGATGTCCACTCCCTGGAGTTAGTGCACACCCCACAGGTGAAGGGCTGTAGGTGTCAGCTACAAACAGGAGGGGACCCCACCTGCAGGAGTCTGCAGATCACAAGCTGAGGGTGTCCACTCCTTCCCCTCAGGCTTGATCACCCGGTGCAGTGACTCACAGAGCTGAGGAAGATGCTTTTCTTGTTATTACAGGGTATAACAGAGGATGCAAAGAAGAGGCAGAGGAAGAGGAATACAGTTGAGGAGGAAAGGCACTCCGGCCCCTGTGGCTGTGCAGCCACCGCAGCTGTCTGGCTGGTGAATGTGTTGCTCTCCAACTTGCAAGCCCCTTCAGCACCTCCCTTCAGAGTTCCCACTGAGGCTTCCTTACATATGAATGGGGAATGAATGCTTTGGCAACTGCAGATGAAACCCATCTCCAATTATGAGTGGCATGCTTTGCTTTGGTTATGTGGATCTTTGCTATTTTACCTCGCTTTGTTGTATTTTACTATATGGGATTTTACTATATGGAATATTATATGAAAATTGCAGTGTTACGTGTGATTGTGCAAAAACCCAATGATGCAACCCTAAAGAAGGTGTAACCAATGAGAGACCCCCAAAGTGGGGTGTAACCAATCAGAAGTAGCTTAGAGCACACACACCTCACAGTCGACACCCCCAAGCACCATCTACCTTATAGAACCTGGAGAGACACAAGAAAGAACTATAAGAAGACAGGCCAGAGAGCAGGGATGGGACAACGGAGGGCTGAGACCAGGCTGGACTGAGAGCTGAGGACACTAGAACACCAGATGTCACCAGAGAGCTGAGACCCCAGGCAAACTGAGGGGAGGACCAGAGGAGACACCCAGCCTCGTTTTCACTCCTGGGGTGAATTCTCCACACACCCTCGGGTTGGATCAAATCCCAGGGAAGTCGGCCTCAGGACGTGGTTGGATGTGAGTGTAGGTCTCATACTTTAACTGCTTGTGACACACTCCTCCCTGGAAGGAGGGATTTGGAGAGGTGCGGAAGCCGAGGATTGAATGTTCTAACCTCTATTATATTGTTGGCTCTTCTGGGCACAAGAGACCCTTCTGAAAATATCTAGGAAGGCACCAAGAGTCACTTCATTAGCATAAAAGCTGGTGTGGTCAAAGGGGCTCATTGTGCTCAACAACAACAGTATCAGGGGATTGCAAGGGTTTTAGGAGCTCTGTGTCAGGAATCAGTGACAAAGACTGAAACGCATATATGTTTATGTTTTGTATGCCATAATTTCTTAGAAACTTATTCTGTGAATTTACTGGAATCTACGACTCTCATAAATGTGTTGAAGATGTGCCAATATGGGCATTCCTGGAAGAAGAGTGTCTGCAAAGGAGAGGTTGGGTCCTCCCCTTGTAAAGATGACGTGTTAAGAAGTGCTGTTCACCTAAAGCTCAGCAATAGACAGTTATTGTTTTAAGTTGAATAATTGTGTTATGGGAAACAATGAAAACATTAAGTAAAGCAAACACTGCATTCTATGCCTTTCGACTTGAATAAAATCAAAGTCAATCATCTGAAGTCATACTGCCACACAGGAAGCTGTGTGGACACTGCCACTACAAGGCCAGTCTTCCCAGGTTCCTGATACTAACTCGTTCCTGCGCTGTCCACTGGGTCACCTCTGTAACCAGGAGTTCCATCCGGAGCAATTCCTGGGGAGCAGGCTCTAAAGTGCAAGTCACTCCTCACGTTCTGGTATTGAGGTCTCCAGACACCGGCTGCCCGCTCTCAGGTGTTGCCTCCCACCTGCAGCCCTACTTCTGGAGGTCCCTGGGTTCCTTCAGTTTCTTGTTTTGCTTTTGAATTTCTGCCCACGCTCACTTCTGTGATAAAGCTGGAATCATCACCTTTTAAAATGATTCTAGTTTCCATTCATAGTGTTTGTGCTGACAATTTCCAAAACTTGCTTTTGGGAAAGCTCCTCAGTGAATATAATTCCTATTGCCTAGCAAGGGTATGGGCTTCAATAGGAAATTGGAAGCATAAAATATACAAAAATTAACGTTGACTTTGAATTGTAATTATTTACTAACATAACACTTTCTCAGTATCTGCTATTAGCTCCTTAGAATTAAAACCATATCTCCATCATTTGAATACCCCAGGCCTCACCCAGAATGTATATGTAGTTGTCGATTGACCCTACCAGGCTGGAAGTGTATGGCTTCAAATTTTAGAGGAATTTCAAACTTGAAGCAGTCCTGGCATGATAAATTATTTATATTACATTAGAAGAATTAATGGACAGTTTAATGATTGAGAAAAAATACAGTTTTCAAACTTAATTTTGGACAAGAAGCTGATGTCAATACAGTCAAGAGAAACAAAATGTTTATATCAAATGCATCACTTAGGGGGGAAAAGATGGTCTGTCTAATTATATGTGAGTTTTACCTTATCTGATTGAACATCTTTTAACAAATGTAAGTGAACCTCCAATTTGTAATGGTAAAGAAAGAAGTTCTGAACTCACTATCTTCCCACATATAAATTCAATTAGCATTTGACTGAGTAGATCACTGGAAATTATAGCATATCACCAATTACTTGAAATTGCAAGGCATGCTAATTCATATTTTGGAATAAATTCTAGGTTTGTCAGAATGAACTTAAATCAATCTTCATGTATCCTCTTTATACTGACTTTCAAATCATGGGAGGTTATCAGAGTACTTTTCATCAAAGACAGAATTAATCTTCATTTTTTAGTTGAAACTACTGCTAGTGGATAAATTGTATCCCTTTAGATTAACTGCTAATTATTTCACAAATAAAATTCAAGTGGTTGCTGTCTGTGGACATACCACATAAATTATATTACTCATTGCTTTTAAAAAAGTTATTAATGTGCTCATCTCAGAGTACTTGTTTATTTTCCTTCATTATAAATGATTTATGCAATTCATTAGTTTGTGGTAATTATCATTTAAGACTTGTAAGGCTCTTGTTTATGCAAGTTTTGCTGGTATTGATGAGTGTGTGCTGACTTCCAAGACAGGTTTGATAAGTTGGACATATAGGATAATGAAGCCATTCAAATGATCTTTAAAAAGACAATGAGATGCAATTTATTTTATTTCTGGTAAAACCATAACTGGACTGTAAAAACTTATTAGTACTGAGTATACCAGGAAGTTAGAAAAATAGAGAGAGCCTGACTCAATGTTGGTGCATTCTCTCTAGATTAACCTACAGTTAGAATAGGTGGTTAGGGTTTCCCAAACATGCAATCTGAGTTGGTTGAAACTACCCTGAGTGCTGCATTTGCTTGTGTTATAGTTATCATAAAAAGCCTATGTCATTCATATTTCCCAAACCAAAAAGTTACAAGACTGACATTTTAAAACGAACCTTAAAATGATAAGGGGTTATGCTTTTTATTTCCACATTTGAAATGCTTATCCTCGTATGCATGTATGCCCTTTGATCCACTAATTTAAAGATCATAAATATTTTACTGTTGATTTAAGATAATAGAGTATAAGAATTAAGTTAATTTTCATTCTGATGATAGAAAATACCATGTCCTACCATGAATAAATAACAACTCTTCCAAATCTATTTATTTATCTTCTTACAAAATCCAGGATAAAGTCCTGAATTAGCCTTTGCTTTGTCTCAGTCCTGAGTTCCTCCCATCTTGCTGGACTTCAGTGAGTGGTGACCTTTAGTTCCTCAAGTCCCTGTGGACTTTGACCTGTGATCCCTTCCTCCAATTTCAAAGCCAGCCCTGCAAGTTGCTTCTTTCTCACACTTTGCATTTCTCCTCTGCCTTCGTGGGCACCACATCTCTCCTAACTCAAGCTGGAGAAAAAACAATCTGTTTTTAAAGGGTCAGGTAAGAAGATTGTACTCATCTGCATAATCCAGAGTACTCTTGGCTAATTTAAAGTCTAAACCTAACTCTATCTACAAAATTCCTTCAGTAACACCTAGATTGGTGCTTAAATGAGTAGCTCAGTTATATGAATCCTGGGTGAAGCATCTTCAGAATTCTGCCCATTAAATCGATTTATACCTTATTTTTCTTAAATTTCGACCTTTATGGAGATATAATAGACAGGTAAAAATTGTAAATATTCATGGTATACAATTTGATCTGATTTTGTGGAATGATGACCAATCAAATTGATTAACCAATTCATAAAAAAGATATATTTCTATATGCACACTGATAATCTGGGATTTTAACTGAAAATTGGTATAATCTCTTCTTTTCTACTATTACTAATAAAGATTTTTTAAGTTCCCAGTGTAGATATATGTGTTCTATTTATCTATTTATTACTTCTTTTTTCTCTTTCCTTTACATTAGCTTTTATTATTAGAATCCTTTTATTTTAATTAGCAGCAATTAGGTATAATTAATTATAATTTATTGTAGGATTTCAAGGGGCTGATATATAAATTTTACCTAAATATGCTCTATCCTTAATTATGGTATGTCATTTCATGTAAAATATAGGAACATAACAATAGTATGCCTTTATTCTTCAATTGTCTGAATCTGCCAGATATTTCAGGAATAGATACATAAATCCTACAAAGAACCATTACTTTTTGCTTCAACAGTTAATTAACTGAATAATAAATTGAATGTCCTTTACACTCCATTTTAATATTCCCTATCCTCTCCTGTCTTTAGTACCAAGTGTTCACACCCTAGAATTATTTTCTTTCACCCAACAAACTTCCTTAACAATTATTGTCTTTCAAAATCATCTGTTGTTTCTCCAATGATGTTTATCTCAAAGTGCTTATTTGGCATTGCTTGAACACTTATTTTCTTGGACTTGTCTTTGAGCACTGTGGGAATGCAATTTGCTTGTTTTCTGATATTATAATTTATGGTAAGAAAACTGCAGCATTTTGGTTTTCTTTTATTTTGGTTGTAAATTATCCTTTCTCTGTGGATTCTTGCTATTCTAAGATTTCTCACCATGTTTTGATTTATATATGAGGTGTTTTCTAAAAGTCCCTCTGTGATGATGGAGGTGAAATTATTAGATTATGGTAGCCATAACCCAATCAGTAGATGAACCAGTTAAAAAGGAGTTTACTGTTAGCTGTAAGCAAGTGAGTCATGATTGGAGAAAGTGAGTCACTGGTGGTATGTCCTTGGGGATTATATCCTGCCCCTGGCTGCTACCTCTCTCTCTTCTGCCCTGTTGCCATAGATGAGCAGCTTTTCCTTCGTTGTACCCATCAACTATGATGTTCCACTCTCCTCCTTGTAGAGGAATGGAGCTAGCCAACCATGGACTGAACCACTGAATCCATGAGCCAAAGTAAAACTTTCCCTCTTCTAAGTAGTTCTTGTCAGGTATTTTGGTCACAGCAATGGAAATCTGACTAGCAGAGAGTTTGATACTAACAAGTGTGATCAATGCTGTGACCATACCAGACCATGTGGCCCAGAAGCCTTTGAAATTGGATTGCAGAAGGAGTTTGGAAAAGTGGAGATGCTGGATGGAGAAGACTTTGTTGTAAGCAGAGTTTTATGGGCAATTCTGTCATTAACTCAGATGATGATAGTAATGTATAAAGACTGTGCCCATGAGGCTTCAGAGGGAATGAAGACAATAAGGAATTGAACTGAAGGCCATTTGTGCTAAATTATGACAAAGAACTTGGCCACATTCTGCCCATGTCCTGAGACTTTGGGTGAGGCTGAATTAAAAGTAATGAACTCATTAAGCTGGTGGAAGAAATTTCAATGCAACACAGCACTCAGGTGGTAGAATTCATATTACTGTCAGCTTTAACCGGGCTTACTGTGAGAAATGGTGGTAGAAAGCAGAACATAATGATCCTAAACACTTGCAATTTGGCCAGAAAAGTGCATATAAACTGGGGCTTAGGAAGTTATGGTTGATGAAGAGAGTGCAGTCACCAAAGAGATGTTAAGAACTTTGTACAGAGACAGTAGGAAAAATGACTTGAGGGCATCTCAGGAATTAGCAAGACCATACCCATTGCAGGCTCAAAGATGTAGAAGTTAAAATTCATATAGTTGACATTAGCACACCCTATTTGCACAGGGGTGCCTAGAAAACTGTTTCCCCAAGATCTGTTTAACTGTGCTTAGCCACCTAAGCACTTAGAGGTCCCCGCAGACATGGTTAAGAAGGGCCCAAATACTGCTTGAGCTAGCAGCAGATCCTGGTGTTGTCCACATGTGCTGATTCTGGAGAAATGAAGGTAGCCAGAAATATGAGGACATGAAGGGTTTTCACCAAGGTTTAAAAGTAAGGCCTAGGAGGCCAGCTAAGTATAGCTTATTCAGAATTCCTATAGGCAGTCCCTGAGAGATTAGTGTGTGATTCTCTGAGAAAGGAGCTGGAGCTGCTATGGAAACTAAGATTAAGAGATGACAGCAATGTAAATGTCTGCTGAGGAAAGCTGCTGGCTTGCAGATAGAACCAGGCTAAAAGAGAGGCCACGTGGGCTACAACCAGTAAGCCAAAGAGGTGGGACTTCCAAAGCCATTTGGAGACCACATCTCACTGCCAGGTTTCCCAGATGCCAGATGTGAGTTCGAGGACTTGTTTGCCCATCTGGATTATGCTCTTGCTTTGGACCCATCCACTCTTTCTATGTTTCTCTCTTCCTCCCTTTTAAAATGGGAATGTTTACCCTGTGCCATTGCATATTGGACATACCTAACTTCTTTTTGATCATTATAGGGGCTCACATCCAAGAGTTTGTCTTGCATTTTGGATGACACTTCTATTTTGGAGTTTGGAGCAATGCTAGAATTATTAAGAATAAGGAGACACTTGAAGATAGACTATGTGCATTTCAAGAGAAGGACATGAATTACTGGGGGCCAGTGTGGAATGTTGTGGGTTGTATACAAGTTGCCCCCCAAAGTTCCTGTCTTAATGCATGAAGTGAAATGATTGGATCATGACAGCTGTAACCTAATCAGTGAATTAATCCTTTTGATGGATTCATAATTTGAAAAGACAATTGTGTTTGGTGGTACCCATAGACAGGTGGGGTGCTGGAGGCGGTGGGTAACTGACGACATTCTTCTGGGGATTATATCTAGCTCCTCTTTCTCCTTCCTGACTGCCAAGAGCTGCACCCTTTATTCATGATTCTCCACCTCATCTTGGGCCCAGAGTAATGGAACTGACTGGCCATGACCTGGACCTCTGAAACTGTGAGCCAGAACAAACATTCCTCCTCTAAGTTGTTCTTGTCAGGTGTAGGGGTCACAGAGATGAAAACCTGACTGTATTTATTATGGAAAATCATAGACCTGTGGTTTTATAGTTCCAATACAAGTTGGGAAATTTTTAGATATTCTTTCTTGAAATATTATAATGCTGTAACCCTTAGTCTGGACCTATAAATAAACATAAATGAGAACACTTAATATGATCCCAGAGTTCAGAAACACTCATTTTTTCATTTGGATCATTTTCTTTACTACTATTTCAAGTCACCAATCTTTTATTTCCTAGTGTCTAAACTGTCATTAATTCTCTCCAGTGTTTTCCATCTTAAAGGTATTTTTCATCTCCTTAAATTCAAATTCAAGCTTTATTTCTCCTCTGTGTCTCTCTACTGTGCTCATACTGTTCTCTACCTTCTTATATTTTTAATGTTCCAGTATATTAACACTTTCATCTGTTCTGTGTGTATTTCCACAGACTGATTATGTTTCCCACGTTAAGTTGTAGTTTATTTTTTTCCTTTCTTTTGTTTTTCTTGTCTCTTTTTATGCTTCATTATATTTTATTAGGTGAACATTTAGAATTTACTGCTGATCTGAATCAACCTGTGCAACTGGACCTTTCTGTGGCTTCCCCTGAGAACTTCTTGTGATAAGATGTCTTTCCCTTCTAACTCTGGGAAACAAATCCTACCAGGACATCTGTAAGCCCTTATGGTGCTTATGCTGATCCTAAGGTTCTTTATTTTGGTTTCCTGACTTCCTGGAGGGGGCACATGCACATGAAGGATCTTCTGCTGCGAGGCTCTGGAGCTCACCCTCTCTGCCTTCAACTCTATGCAATTCTGATATCCTGCCCTGGGACTCCAGAGGTGACAGCATCCCTGAACTCTGAGCTCTGGTCTCCATCTCATGGCATCTGTGAAACTCTGCCTTGCCGCCTAGAGAGCTCCCCATCATACATTTTTTTCCATGCAGTAACTATATCCTGTGCAATGTTTGAAATCTGTGATTAAAACGAGAGACTCATGTATAAACATGAATTAGAGTATAATTTAAATTTGGAGAAAAAATTTTCTGTTAGTCTTTCATGATCAACTTTGTTGATTCAGAATATGGACATATGTTCTGTTTTTTTATATAACAAATACAAGCTATTTAGACATGCAAACTAAAATACCTTCAGGTTTCAGTTATGCTGATTATATAAGGCTTATGTATTTTAAGAAAATTGCTTTCTTAAAACTATTTTTTTTTCATAGTGGATGTGAACTCTGAGAGATTCAGGTCATTACAGTGAGGATAGAACTAAGCACTTTGCTTTTTTGTTCATTCATTGTTTTTATACTTTACAAATGTCTCTTTTCCCCCCCAATCGCTTTAACAACTCACCAGCCATGAAAGTGTGTAAAAACTGTAAGGTGTACGTAAACCTGCATGCTCAGGGGCAAGAGACTATTAAGGATAAAAATTATAAAAATAGATTGTTCTGGTATCTGGAAGGAAATTCTAACAATTATACTTAAAAATATTTATTTTTTACAAAAATCAAGTAAAGCAATATAACATTACATAAGGATTTGCCACACCTTTGTGAGACAATATTTTTTCCTCTCCTTTTGGTGGTATTATCCATCTCTTCTTCATATAATAGTAATTAGTTTTTAGTATACTTTCAACAGAAGCATGAAAATGTTCATGGCATGGTTGATATTTATTATAATGATGACTGTTTTTGAAAGTTCGGAAAAAGCAGTTTTAGCTTGAAAAAGTTGTTGGAAATGTCATGTGAAATATTTGTTTTTTTTTGTCAACCACCATCAAATTTTGAGTATATATGTGTTTTAAAATTAAGAATATTTCACACTGACTTTTGGCTGCACGCATTTCAGATATCCCTTCTATTCTTCAAACTTTATTCTATCCATGCATGGAAATGACAGTTTTGAATGTGTCAAATATACTTCCAACACGGTTGGCAGGAATGTTCTGGGAGCTGCTGAAACACGAGGCCCACTAGCAATGACACTAAGCAAGGCCCTTGCAGAAAAGACGTTGCTCTATTTCTGCAGACTCAGACTGTGACAGACAGGCTAGAGAACACCAGTTGCATGACACGAAAAGACAACAGGCCCAACTCACTGCAGCTAAAATTAACTTTTCTTTTTTCAAATTTACAAATGTATTGGACTCTGAGAAGACATTAGTTAGATTCCTCCCAGGGTTCTGGATGACATTCATGTAAGTAAGGATTTCCAAAGTTTAAGTTTTATTAGGTTTTGATGAAATTTGTTTCTGCATTTATATTAAAATTTTGTAGAAAAGAAAAATATTAACTATTATGTAGTAAATGTACCCTAGTCAGAACAATCAAGTGAATGATTCAATACTCTGAAAGTAGGAAAAAAATCCTCTCAACTGCTGGTATACCCCATTAATGTGCAGCTTAACGCTGAACATAAATGGCATATGCAACAGATTCACCAGGGGGTCCTTTGAGGAAATACTGATTGTTTCTATCACTTACAGGTAAGCATATAAAGATTTCCTCCCATCTACCTTGAATTCTACTAAAAACATGAGCAAACTGAACAAGTCCAAAAAAGTATTCCCTGATGCATTAGTTTATTGTCCTTGAAAGTGTTTATGTGTTATATAGAGTGCAATAAAATATTTGGATAAAAGTAATTCCAGGGTTGAATCTAGACACACATAGTTTGTCTGTAGTAATGATTTTTTTCTAATTCTAATAGAAAAACTGTTATCACCCTGCCACTTTATTAAATATATTGAGAGACTAAAGATATGCTTTCAATGTATCTCCATGTAATGAATTCTAAATTGTTATGACAAAGTAATAACATATGAAGACAAAACAATTTTACTAGATGAAAATAACTGTCTAAACCTCATTAATATTCAATTTTAATATTTGAAAACTTTGTCAATTTCACACATTGGAAGAATGACTACAATTATGTCTTATATTCTAACAAAGGTCTTCTTTTCTTTGCAAAATTGTTGAAAAAACTGAAAATGAAAGATGAAGCCAAGTGTGTGCTTAAAATGATGTAGCTTCTTTCATAAGAATTGTCAGGGCATAAAGAAACCAAGAAGTTGTAGTTTAGTGGATATTTTAAGGGACTGAGTTTTATTAAAAAAAAAAATCAATGTTGATTTTATAACTTTTTACTCTCCCAAAGCCATAATGCCTACTTAAAGACAGAAATCAGGTTTTTTTGGAACACATATGAATTCTAAATGTCCATTTAATCAATACTGAGTAGATTTACAGTTTAACTGCAGTTTTTACAGATTGTAGGGGATATTTTTTTCCTGCATTTTGTTTCTGCAAATCTGTACAATAGAACTTGTTTTAATCTTATTTTCTGCAGATTGACCACGGCTGGGCAATTTAATTGATTTTTTCCCTCAAATATTTTTTTTCCTTCATTTGTAGCAGATAAAAGTTTTGATGTAAATGGTAGTATAATTCTCAAATACAAGTCTTCAGTTGGGAATTTCCTTTTTCACTCCCATCTGATGAGCTGTGACTTCCTGCTGCATATCACGCTTCATGTCTAACTGAATGATAAGGGCATTATCTGACCATGCTGAGACATCCTGTGTCTATATGTCTTTGCCTTGTTAATGGACTCTGATAAGATTTGGCTTTCTAATCATAGATGAGTTGGAAGATCAATCAGTGAGATCACTATTTGTGGTAGTCAAGGTACAGTTAAAAATTGTAGCATAGTACCATTCAATAACATCTATTCTACAAGATCACAAACATCTGAAGAGGTGGAGAAATCTGACATTCATGATGATGTAAATCTTGCTAAGAAAATCTCCTTTTATGTCACTACATCCATCTATCTTCTAGATAGTCATTTGTGATTGGTAAGTCACTATTGGAGTTCTTCAAACAATTTGCTTTAAGAGAATGTCCAAATAGCTCTAAATAGTAGCTACATATCATACCTCCCTAAATGCCAGTGAACATCACCAAAAACTAAAGCAAACAGACCAAAACATCACAAAGATAAATGTGATATTGGAAATAATAAGAGATCAGAAATAACTAAATGAGTCCAGCTCTTATATAAGTACTTCAAATAAAATTAGAGATAGAAACAGGAAGGCTCATGGATGGGGTGAATAAGCAAGGTCAAAATCTTAAACACAATCAGCACTTCCTTTACTTACCTCCCGTTTTACAAAAGTAAATGTTCCAGTATCTTGGTCTCAGCCATCAAGGTCCTCTGCTTATGAGTACAGGGCAGAGGGGGTCATCAGCAAGCATTTTAACAACTTCCCACTGCAATCTACACCATTCACGACAGGAATATGAGATACAGGGAGCTCGAGTGCCAGTTAGCTGCAGGGGGTCTGCCAAAATAACTACCAGAAAGCTGTGGAGATCATAGAATCCCCTGAAGATAAAAGCTGAAGGTTGATTCTTAAATTTGTGAAAACCTTTATAAAATATAATATGTAAGCCAGGGTACCATGTGTTCACTTTTGCATGTGTCTGTGTCTTGGTAAAGCATTTCCCATGATGTCCTAAGTTTGAAAGCAAGATTACCCTGGGTGCAACAAATACATTCCAAAGCCAAGTTATATGCAACCTGTGGGAAATACGAAGTCCATTTTCACCATGGTCCATTTTCACCACGCAGTATTTAGACTTAAATGTAAAATTACTTGAGAAGTAAGAAAAGCAGAGGGGAAAGTGGAGTGGAAAGTTACAAGCAGTTAACACTGGAGCATGACAAACTCACAGCCCCTTGATACACAGGTGAGAAGGAAGGGGGACCTGAGGAACAGGATGGAGATAAGCTGCATACCTGCCAAGATATACTTACCCCAAGAAGGCCTTCCAGCAACAAGAGAAGAAAGGGAGGTGACGACAACAAAAGGACTACCAGTGTCACTCAGAAACCCTCCAATGAGAGAGGCTGTTTGGGGAGATTGGACACCCATACAACTAAGCCAATGAGCATCCAGGGGAGGGACCTGGCACTTGCACACCCAGACACCTGATCTTGCAGGACCACCTGTGAAAACCTCACTTTTGCTGTACCTCATGTCACTCAGTTCATTCTTGGAGTTTGGGCAGGGGAACATGCTTCTCACAAACCACACAAAAATACACACTCCCAGATACTCACACATAAATGAATGAATGTCTGATACAATGCTCAATATAGTAGTTTTCCTTTACAATATAAAAAAAACCTTCATTTCAAACTTTCACCTCTGCATTTTATTAGCTCCTTTATTTCAATGGTCATGAGGATTTTTCCACACAGGAATATTTAAGCAATGTAATAAAACTACATTCACTCTAGAAAGGTCTCAAAACTCCTTGATCAAGGGGAGTAAGAGAGCCTTCATCCATCCAGTGAGATCCATTGTGTTGGAACTGAGTGATTGGGTGGGTTGTAAATAAAGTGTTTTTGTTTGTTTGTTTGTTTGCTTGTTTTTTTTGGTGCTGAATGTCATTAAAATATGCTGCCTATGAAGATAAGCTACTTTGTTCAGATCTTGGGTTTAATGTTTGCTAGCTGGAGCCAACAGGCAATTAACTTAACCTCCTCTTCTATAAAACGGTAAAAGCAATATGGTTATTGGGAGAATTAAGCATGGCACTTGGTTAGTTCTCAACACATGTATTGCTAGCAGAATATTCAAGCACCCTGAGATTAATTCATATCTCATTGCTTTGGCTCTTTGTTAACCAAAAAAGCAATTTTGCTAGTGGTCATGGGATGAATTTTAATCCTAGGATGGAAACATCAGCAAAAATTTCTATCAGCTAAACTTGTCAGCTGTCCACCCTCAAGGGCCAAAATTTAGTCAGTGTGCTTCCAACAGCAAATGTCTAAAATATGCCTTGACAATTAAATTCAGCAAATGGCTTCAGTGCCCAGTGTGTGTTGGTCCTGTGCTCTGGCATGGAGAGGGTTCTCAGTGCACCTGGGGGCAGGAGATGAACTGCCAAGCACTTCTTGCATTTCGATTTTCACTGAAAGGCAAAATTAATTTCTCTTTTCAACTTATCTAATGTCAATTTTCATTAAATATATACAAAGGGAGCCTTTCAAAATTTGTACATGAAATGGTAACAAAAATTTTCCCTTTCATTACCCTAAAAATCATTCAGATTGATTATATTTATAATAATGCTTGTGTTTAAAACACAAACTTAAACAGTTATACAAATGGTTATACTTAAATAATATTTGTGTTTAAAATTCAACTTTGTATCACAAGTAAAATATCAAAATGTTTCATGTTTCTGATTTGACTATGCACACATCCCAGCAGTCAAATAACTCATCAAATTTTAACTCACTCAATTGTGTTTCTATTTTTTAAAACTAAGTGTATTTGTACACTATCAGTGAATACTAAACTAGCTTAGAAAACAGGGAATTCAAGACCTGACTTCCTGAATGGAGGAGTGAGGTGTGGCAAAATCCCTTCCAAATGATCATTTAAATTAGAAAATTATTTAAATAAAAATAATAATTTAAAGACTCCAGAAATTTTCCTAAGGCACCCAGAAATGAGCAAATACTAATTTAAAAAATCCAATTTTGGTAGCAGGAAAGTCTGTGGCCCGGGAGCCCACTTCCGTACCTCCCCCAGTTCAGCAAGACAGAATTTCCTACTCTCCCAGGGCTTTGGAGAAGACCAGGCCATGAGCACTAGTTACCCCAGTTTTCTATCGCAGAAGCTTTCATCAGGAGGGTGGGCCCGAGGCCTGGGGCTGCATCCCTCTGACCCTGCATCCCTAAGATGGAAAGATAAACCAGCTGTACTTCAAGAACACAGGACTCTGTGTGCAGGGCAGAGGTCTCATGCTGGGAAGGGCAAGCCCAGAAGACAAGAGTCACCAACCTCCTCATGGCCGAGCATCTGTGTCACACTGAATGAAGATGGCTGCTTTTGAGCTCCCTGGTCTTGTGAAGTGGCATGAAGGCTCCATTTCATGGGTGGGATGGAGAAGAAGAATGAGACCTTATAGAAGGAGACCATAGAGGAGGTAAAGCCTGAACAACCGACTCATCTAAATCAGGGCTGGAAGAAACCAGTGCATTAGGTCATTGTCAGAAACCATTGCTAAAACTGAATACCACTGAATAGATAATTGGTGAGGATAAGGGCTTCCTTGGCTCACAGTTTTGGAGTCTGGTGAGTCTGAGGCTGAAGGCAGCATGTGATGAGGGCTTCCTTGCCAGCAGGAACCCACTGCAGAGTCTCAGGGTATCCCATGGCAAGAGGGATGCGTGAAAGAGACAGAGCAAAGCCAACTTCTTTTTTTATTAATTTTTTTTAATTTTTACAGACTTCATTTTGATTCATTGTACACATATGGCGTACAAATTTTCATTTCTATGGTTGTGCATGATGTACATTCATATCATTCTTGTTAATCACACATGTACAAAGGGTAATGATGTCTGTCTCAACACCAACTTTTTAACAGACCAATTCTCCTGACAACCATTAGCCCACTAATTGGTCCATGTGCAGATTTGTCCCCACAACCTAATCATTCCCAAGGTTCCTCCTGGTCCTGTCTCCTAGTACCTCATGATGCAGTTTAAATTTCTACATGAGTATTGGTGGGATCAGTTAAGCCACAGCAGCCTTCATAGATCCATGACACAAGTAGCAAAAAGCAAAATGATGAACAATCAGAAGTTTAATAAAGAGAATTTGGGAGAGAGAGAGGCAAGAAGAGCCCTCCTGAGATGACAGTCAACCCCAGGGGATGCTGGGGAAGGTAGTGTAGGACACCAGGGCACACTCACTCTGGAGGAGCCAGGTGAGCAGGATTGAAGGAGCACAGAGATCCATCACGCACAAGTGAAACCCCAACAGAATGCTCAGTGAGGCTGGAGCTTAAAGGGACCTCCACTTGTGCAGAATCTGTGGTTGATAAGTGGCTTAGGGTGATGCAGACAACGGACCATGGTTTTGAAGAAGCCCATCTTAATTAGCAGATGTAGACTTCAAAGTAGTCCCGATGAATATGCTCAAAGAGCTAAAGAAAACTATATTTAAAGGATTAGCCGAAGACATCAAGTAGACATCGTCAATATGATTAAGAAAAATTGTAAAAATAATCAAATTGTAATCATAGAGTTGAGAAGTATAATAACTAAAACAAAAGTTCACTAAGAACAATGAACCTGAGTGTTCTCAGATGATTCAAAGGTTATACTTCTAGGTATTCACCTAATTGCTTTAAAAATTATGTCACATGAAAACCTGTATGTACAAGTTTATAGTAGCTTCAGTCATAATGTCAATAATTACAAATATTAAGATGTCAGTCAGTAGGCAAATGGAAAAACAAACTGGTATTTCCTTAAAGAGAATGTTATTCAGTATTATTTAAATGGGCTACAGAGTCACTAAAATATATGAATCAATCTTGAACACGTAGTCCTGAATTTAAATAAAACAACCTGAAAAAGCTATACCTCCCACATGAATCCAACATTATGACACTCAATAAAAGGAAAATCTTCAGAGATGGTAAAATATCAATGCTTGACAGAGGTTGAGAGGTACAGGGAGAGGAGAGATAGTTGTTGAATAGGTGAAGCATAGGGATTATGGGCTATTAAATTATTCTATATGACAGTGCAATGGTAGATGTTTCAATGCATTGAGCAAAACTCATCAAATGTTATAAAGATGGAAACTTCGTGCATTCAAATAAAATGAATACTTAGGAGATGGGTGATCACCAGGATTGGAGACAGAATGGAATACAATGATGTACCAGTTTTAAAAATGTATAAAACAACCTTTCAGATGGGATGTGGTGGCAAGGAGCTCATCACTGGAAAGAGTGGAGCTTGTAAATCAAAGGCGTAGGAACCGGTGTGTAAGCGCTGTAGTTCAGTTAATAAAGAACTTCCCACAGTGGAACAGGCTAACAGTTCTGATTCTGCTATGCCATGTGTACTGGAAATGAGCAAATGTGTAAGCAGATGGTGACAGGCATACTCTCCCTGTGGAGTAGGAGTCTATGTACCACCCAGGGAAGGAGGCTCGAGTCTTCCATGTGGCAATGGGAGGAACTATAGACCTCACGATGAGCTCACGTATAGCTTTGTGTACATACAGATTGCTATCAGCAAACTGTAGTGAGGTGGCAGGACAATGAGCCAAACTGAGAGTAACTATTAGCCATTTGTTCACCTAATGGTATAGCCCAAGAGAGGGTCAGAAAAAGACAGTGGAGCTGGATTTCTCCACCATGGAACAACACTTGTTCAGGGTCAGATGGGCCCAGATGGGGGAAAAGGTGTCACATATCTGCTGAGGAGCCCCCCAAAAGATTTCTGCCTCTCCAGGGACATGTGAACTAGGAGGAGGAAAATGAGCAAGAACTAGGACTGGAACAGTACTTAGGCAAAGTGGAGAAAATTCCTAGTGAAGCACCTGGACTCAGGATGAAGCCCTGCCTATGAGCAGGGCTGACCCAGAGACACCTGAGCTCTTGGATACAACTCCCTTCAGTAGACTGCGGTGTCCTGGCTATGCACCTGGTCTGGCATAGTGCATGCAGTGCCTCCACCCCAACACAGTTTTCCAGGAACAGCCTGGAATTGCAATGGAATTTGCAACTTGGAAGGTCACAGATAGGATTTTGTCTGAGGCTGAACTCCTAAGTGATTCCATATGGAAACACTGAGAGGTGTATGTTATGTTCATGGCTAGTGCATAGACATGTTCCTTGCTCAGACAGCTACCAGGACCTAAAGCATATGGTTTCTCCATGACCATGAGCACATCTAGTAACTGGATATCAATTTCTAATAGCATTTTCCAATCCAAGTCTCACCAGGGATCTTCTAATAAATGGCAGACCAGGAAGGAGGTTGGAAATAATATCAGCCTAGACCATCTTGTAGCAACAGAAAGTATTCTAATGAATAACAAACAATGAACTCTATACATCTACACAAATATAAATAATGACAGTGCTATCAGGGTATCCAAGAGGCCCCAATAATCAAGGCTGGAGAAAGTTTAAGCAGCATGGTAAATTAATTAACACTGGATTATAAGCCAAGGTGTAACATAAATATCCATGCATCAATGCATCAATGCCTGCCTAAGCAAGTAATGGAAGACATAAATAAATGCAAGGTCCCGCTTTCTATGTTTATGACAGTGAATGCTGTAAAAAACCATTTTAAGTTGGTGAAAATATCTGTAGTTGCTAATTACCTATGATACATCTCAGCAAAAGAAGACAGAAAGGGTTGTTGGGAGACTAATTGTGGATCAATTTCAATGGACAGAAAGTCCTGAACTTGACAAAGTTTTATTTTCTTTCAAGAGAAAAGGTTACCTTGTCATATTACTAACTCAAAGAGCGAGACAAAACACTCATTCAAAAAAAAATAAATAAATAAAAGCCAGGTGTGGTGGTGTATAGTTGTAATCCCAGTGACTCTTGGAGGCTGAGACACAAGGATCACAAATTCGAAACCAGTCAAAAAAAGGGCTGAGGAATATAGCTGGCTCCCACCCACATTACCTAAAAAAAAAAAAAAAAAAAGAAAAGTGAGATTTCTCTCTTGACTAGAACAAAATTCATGCATATCTTTTCTGAGGCAAGAATTTAATGGCAGTTATTAAATATTCAAAGTATAATAGCTGGAAAACTATAACTTTTATGCACTTTCAAGCCAGAAACAGGCAAATGAGCTCCAATAGAGATATAGAGATAGGTTGGAGCAATGGACACTAGGGAGGCTAAAATAAAACACACGTGATCAGTAAACAGGAGAGAGGAAAAGGAAGGAAACAGGCAGGATCCAAAGTGAGCACGGTGTATAGTGAACATGTGCATATAGATTTTTGCTTTTGTTTGTGTATGAAAGTTCTGGAATCTTTTGTGTAGGGGAGAAACATGATTATGTTTCAAATGTTCATTGAGTTCATTCTCTGTACACTGGATTGGAAGTGGAACAGATCACTGAAATCAGGAATATCAATTATGTGGCCGTTGCTTAGTCTTGGTGAAAGATGGTGGTGGATTAGACTGTGATGTTTTCAGTGGAGACAAATAATTGAGGCATATGGCAGAGACAGTCACCCTGGAGCTGGGGCTTGCTTAGACACAGGGCGCAGAGGTGAGTGAAGAGTGGCATCCTGGTACCCAGCTTATGCAATCTTTTGGATGGTGGTGTCTTTGAAGACAAATCAAATTTTTCTGTTTTCGCATTACTCTATAGAAGTCTCCTTACCATATAGAAACAGACATAATGTGACAAGCACTAAATATTGCTGTTTATTCCTGGACACTTCACTTCTATGAATGCTTCATAAGTTAGACCTAATTTCCCTAGAAGATGTCTCCTATTTTATGCTTTTGTTAACAATTTTCCTGTGGAGGAAACGCATTTTGTGAAATTAATACTGTTTTTAGCTGGACATGGAAGATTCTGTTCAGATTTTTATTCATTTTTTTACTTCCAGTATTACTTTTTCTAAACTGTTGCTAACCAAACTCAAGCTGGGATCTCACATCGGCCACAGATGCTCTTAACATTACTTCATAAAAATGTTAAATAATATCATCCTGGGAATTAATTTTCTTCGGTTATCTAGATTCCCTTTATGTTGGCCTAATTTTGCTAGTTTCATGAAAGACATGATACATAGTTGACTTATTGAAAGAAAATCTAATTTTCCAGCAGTGATTCATATGAGCAATGTCATGTTTATACTAGAGAATGTGCCGCAGCGTGACAGACACAACCAAGTTTTCCAGTGACTTATTCAGTGTTTACCCTTCACTTTTAAGGCAGCCACTGTTCACTAAGATCAGTGTGCCTTTATGGTCTATAAAGCTTTAGTGTGCCTATTTTCCAAAAATATCCATTTATGATGCGTGTAATTAATTTCTGAGTATTCTAAGAAACTTAGTATATGCAATAGAACTAAATTGCATGAATATCAATGAGTGTAGAAATTAAAGGTAAATTTTGTGTCTTCATTTCCATATGTGTAATTGTCATAACAAAATTTAAAAAGCAATTCCAACAATATTTCTAGATTGTTAAAATTTATGTTGTATTCACTAAGTCATTCACCATTGGTGATTATAACAAAATATTTATTTTTAAATACTAAGCAGAGTTGATGATATTTTAATTATATAGTTGAATTGACTTGGTAATATACGATAGAAGGATTTGTTCAGTCTGATATAATATACTAAGGCTAATGTTGTATTTTAGCATCTAAATGAAATTTAGATACCCTAATCAGGTACTGTAATAAAAAAAAGAATCAAATGCCGAGGAGTCTGTTTAAATTTTCATGAACATATAGACACGAAGTGAAGAAATGTATATCTAATATATATATGTGTATATATATATATTATATGGTTACATTCTTCCTGAAGTTAATAAATTGGTTAATTTAAAGCACTTTAAATAATATTTTAAAGGCTGTTCCAAGGTCTAAGGAAGGTCATCCTGAATATTATTTTACCGAAACTTGTTAAAACAGTAAGCTCTTGTAGTTACACCAAGGTACTTGTATATAATTAATTTAACTCAGAGATGTAAAAATAATCATATGATGCAAAAAGCAATTTTCAGTAAATTTTGAACTAAATTTCTATTTCATTAATTCTGATGTGTAGATTTTTTTCAGGGGTTCTGGAATGAACTTCATATACCCAATCCAACTGAACCACTATACATTTAATTCTTAAATGAAGCGTTTGTTAGAATATTAGTTTCTCTCATTAGAAAATGTTTTATAAATATGGAGAAATTAATACCTTCTCTTACTTTTAACCTACAGAGAGAGAGAGTTCAATCTAGTTCTTAATGTTTAATGGCAGAGGCTACCTAATTCTCTTGATTCATATAGATATCATTATGGTTAATTAGTTTAAATCATTTCAATTATTTATCGTTATACATGGAAAACAATTGAATAATATAGTTTGATTGAATAAAAATATTTGAACAAATAAATGCATATACAACACTGTTTTGCACAACTGATTTTATGCCTCTGTTTTGTGACTAACATTGTTGGTCTTTAGCATGATTCACTCATTCCTTTATGCTGCTCTTTCCTGTTATATTTTTATATGGCAATATTTGTTCAATGACTCATCTTTTGTCTGTGCTTTTGTCTATGCTGAGTACCATACATGATGCTTTAGTTTAGATAATCAATTTAAAATGTCCAATAGGATAGTTTGGGTCATCAGAAATATAAAGCAAAAATTCTGGTTTAAATAAATATCCTGCTTCTTTTAGAAGAACTTGATCTTGAAAATTGAAATGGAATTTAAATTGGGGAAAGCAATCATCTTTTATCTCCATCTTATAAAAGGAAGCAGGTGCTACTCTATTTCCAGTGTTTTGAAACTGTCCTGTTAGGAGTAGTGGACCTTCAGTGGGAGACAGGCTTAATACTTAAGTAGGCATAGATGAAAATCTAGACTTTGACCTTCAGCTTGAATTTTCTCTGAAAGGATGAAATATTTTTGGAGATTTTTCCTTTTAAAATTTGCAAGTATCATCCTATTGTTATTCAGTATGCCTGGTAATCCTGATATAAATCTGATTGCTTCTTCCTGGGGGAAAAAGGCCATTCTCTCTTCCTGGTAGCTTTGAAGGTTTTCTTGGTATTTCTTAATACATGAAATCTTTTGCTATTTTTTAAATCTTTTTCTAACTAAAAGTCATTTTATGTTCTTTATGTTTGAACTTTTTCAACTTTCCCATTTAATTTCTTCTTCAGCTTGAAGGCAGAGTCTTCTCATTGTTCTCCAATGAAATCTTGCATACACTCTATTTCTTTCTTCTTTTTCTGAATCTTATTCTTTGATAGATTTTAGACTTCCCAAATATATCTTTCAAGTATTTGGACAGATCTCAAAATTTTCATTCTCATTTTCTCTTTTCTTTAACTATCAAGATAATTACTATCCTCATTGAATTGCTTGCTAATTGTTAACTGGCTTAACTTTTTTTCCATTCTCATATCAAAAATTGTAAGCCATTTAGTTATTCATTTCATCTATTAATTCCCCTCACACATACACACTGTGTAGGAAGTTTGAGAGACTTCTGACTTTAAAAAAAATCTGTTTCACTAACTGCAACAATGGAGGGGCTAGCATTGCAATATCCCAATCTGCAATGCAGGAGGTAGGTCTAATGTGTTGCACTATCCAAGTCTCCAACATGGGGCAATGAGGGGAAAGGGAAAACTCAGACTTGGTGCACTGAGGTCCGAGAAGAGCTTTATTCAGTGGAAATGGAACACTTGTCACAAAGGAAGCTGCCTCTGTCTTTACTCTGTGTAACACTGTCTTTTATATGCTTGCAGTTAAGCAAGCCATACATCTTTGCGTAAGCAGTTACTAGCCCATTTGGCAGATTATCGGTCAGTAACAGAAAGTGAACACAGAACTGCTTTACAGACCACAGAAGAACATCCTGTTCTCAGAACACAGGAGAGGAATATGAGGCCCTAGTCCCAGAGGATCCTGGTTGAGGCCTCTGTCTTGTAACAGAACCCCATGTAGGCCTCTTTCCAGGGGACAGGGCCCACAAAAATCCATTTCTTTCTCAAAACTTTCAATTTGCCCCAGGCCCACTGTTCTGTGAAGTGCTGACTTATGGCTCTGCCAAGCCCTTTCTCACACCTGGACAGAAGAAGCAACTCTTGTCTAACACATGCTATTCTTGCAGCCCAGAGAAATGGCAATAGGAAAGATGTAATGCTTCCCAAAGATTCTTTTTTGAATGTGACATTCTACTAATATTTCATTGGCTGAAAGAGGTTCACAGAGCACATCTGGTGTCATCAGGACAGATAATTTAACCCTTTATAGGGAGCAAAAGTGAAAAATTGAGAGAAATAAAAGAGTTCAACAAGATTTGTCTTCCTGTTCACAGCTATTTATCTCTCTCTCATTCACATGCAAAACTGATTTCCCCTACACCAAGGATGACCCCCTGAAACAACGATTCATCATGTGATCAGTCCTTGTCTTTTAGTTGTCTCTATATTATGTCCAATTATGATTCTTCTTGACTGGAACATTGATGAACAAAAGACAATGAACAAATCAAAGAAGTGCATGTCCATGACGTAAGTCCCACAGTGTGGAACAAACAGGACCAGAGCCTAAAATATTCACATCAGCAAAAAGAAGAACAGAAAGTAAATGTCAGCTGCCAGCAAACAGCAGGCATCTTGCTGGGCAGAGCTGATGGGATCCATTTACGTTAGTGCTGAGAAATGTTCTTTGATGAGATGCCAGTGTTTGTCTTGAACGGCTTTGCAGGTTTGCCTCCTGTAGCTCGTGGCTGCACACTCTTTTTTCTATTACATGTTTATCTATACCTGTGATGTCTTGATGATGTGCCCTCCGTGGAGGCTGAGAAAAATCATTTAGCCATGTGTCCCACCTGCATAAAATTGCTAGACCAATGTTCATCTTCAGTCAGTTTCTTTAAATCCAGTCATTGTCTCTTTTGGATGTTAAATCTTCTTTAATCTTATTTTTTCTTTTTGTTTCCTTTTGGTCTTTTATATGTGTGAGCTCCCTCAGTTACAATTCTTTGCAAGACATTCATCATATGGTAGGTTTAATTTCAATTGCCTTGAGCTCATTTGGTTATCCTGGAAAGTTACCTCCAACACTCCTTTTCCCCCCTAAGTCATTGACAGCACTTAATGTGAGTCAGTTTAATAAAGTTTGATGTTTGCATGAAGCTATTACCATAAAGACAAGTGTTAATCAATGATTGAATCTTAAAATAGTTTTCAATATTCTCTTTAACCTACTTCGTTGAGAAACAAGTGAATCATTTAACTCTGCTTACAAACCTGGCAATCATTTTTTTACATCATATAATTTCATACCAAATAAAGATAAAAGTGACAAAGATACACTAATAGCATTATGCTTATAAACCTCCCACCTGAAACCCAAGGCTCACAACGAACATGACCAACCTGCAGGTTATCATGTGTGTCAGCTTTGCCAAATGCTTTACTGAGCTACTGTCATAACTTGGGACTATCACATTTTCCTGCCTCTCTCTCATCTCCTGAGCCAATGCCTTAGAAGTTATTCTCTCCCTTCAATGTGCTGATTTGCATTAGTCTAGTTTTACTAGACGATGATGCACTGATATCACAGGGCTGAGGTACCATTGACTTGCAATAACAGATGGGTTCCTGTCACTCAGGGTCCCATGCTCTTCCATGTTCTCTCTTTGCTTCCTTCATGTTCTATGAAGGACTCAGATAAGCAGGAGATTGTTAACTGAGGTATATTATTCTTCTGGCAGAATAAAAAGATCTATGATATGCCTTATACACTTTTGTTTTGGATATGGCATAAGTCACTTCTGGCATTTCATTGTTCAAAGCTGTGTCCTTCCCACACTCTGGCCCAAGGAACAGGAAGTGTTCTTTATGAAGAATAGTGACATTTGGATGTGGTAGAATTCCTTCATAATTATGGACTTTTGTAAGAAAACAGATTGCAGAAGAACAACACAGGGAGATATATCTGTTAGCAGCAAATTATAGTTTTACAGGTGAGAGATGATGGTAGCTTAGACCTAGGTAACATCAGAAGTAAGAAATGGTCAGATAAGGGTATACTTTGATGTAGAGCAAATAGTATGTTCAAATCACTGAATGTAAGATAAGCAAGAAGAGACAAAAAATCTGAAGCAAGTAGCTTGAGGTAGGGTGTAATTACTATCAGTTGATATTAGAGAATAGAGAATTATGACAGGAGGGATTGACAAAACGCCACCGAGTGTAACATACACATCCATACCTTGGATTCCAGAATGATGCAACTGTGAATGGAATAAGGAAATGCAGCATCCTTGCTGTCGGGAGTAGGGGTCTTCCTGATTTTTGTGCATTTAAATTTTATATAATAAAATGGTATACTGGTATATTTTTCCAGCCACATTCAGGTGCAAGGATCTTAGCACATCAGACATACAGAGATAAATTTAACCAGTATGATGGTTTTTGTCAAACTCAAACAGGAGGGAGAATGGTGCAAGAGTCATGCGCATACACCAGAGAGATTACATCACCCGCCCAGGGTCTAGGCAGGATAGGGAGGGTGCGCACACCAACTCTGAGATGGTGTTCATCTGTGAGATGGACAGCACTGAATGTGCCAGTGGGTAAAGGGAAAAGAAAATTGAAATTTGGGTACTGGTGCAAGAAAATTGGAGTGTATGAAGAAATCAGTGACAGATTGCCCTTAATCGTGGTAAGATCAATGACACCACCTTCAATGGGATTATCAGAAATAGACTGAAGACAAGTTCCTGCAAGGGAGCAGCTCAGGGCCCCAGTGAATCCTGTTGGAGGACTGTCCACTGTGTGCTCAGTCATGACTTCATGACATGCTTCTCCCGTGACTGTCCCCATAACTTTGTGGTTTACTATATTCTGACCTTGCAATTTTGGTTTTGACCAAAGCAATACTAACAAATTGCTTAATTCAAGGTTTTTATAATGTATTCGTGATTTTGCTTCCTTTTTTGCATGAGCACATGATGTATTACCTTTCCTGCTTCTAGCTGGCTAGCTCATCCATGCTGGATCCTCAGTAGAAGGTGAGAGAATACCTGAAAATCAATGCAATGAAGTTTCACATCACCAGTCAATTAAACCAAATGATTTGGGCTTTACTTTTCTAGTTTTATACATTTTTCCTTATTCTTTGCCACCTTTTTTTTAAACCCGAAACAATTTTGTTATCTTTGGATGAGAAATCACTGGTGTTTGGTTGACTGACATTTTTCCTCCAGTCTTCAAACCTAGTGCAACAACCTCAACCCAAGAACAAACCTTTTCCATCTAGGATACCAGTGTAAGTATGCCAAGTAGCTACTCCCTTAAAGTCTTCAAACATTGTGACTATTAACACTACACAAAATAGAACCTTCAAAATCCAAATCAAGACTTCAAAATCATGCCGTGCAACGTTTTTGGTGTCAGACAGAAATTTGACTCAGCTAGGAGGCCCACAAGAGTTTCTGGATGGGCTGCAGAAGGGGGCAGGCAAGCAGCTTCGCAAGCCCACGGGAGTGTCCAGGGCAGAGGTGGGGCTGGAGATCTCAAAGGCAAGGTGCTTTCACCCCAGCCTTTATTGCAATGGGGTCCAGGCACAGACTGCAAATGTCAATGTGAAATTCACTGCAGGGCACCAAGAGAAGGTGTGTCCAGGCAGTGGAGGGGAGAGGGGTGGGGGGCGGCAGGGATAGTGGTTTATGACCAGGAACGCAGTGGAAGCAGCAACTTCATCTCAGATTCAGTTTCACAAAAATATCCTACCTGCTCAGTAACAGAGCAGCAGCAAATAAGATGAGTTAACCTGGAAAACAAATTCAACAGTAAAAGAAAGAAATTTGGTATAAAGAATTAGAAATCAACATTTTTAACAGAAATTACATCAAGATGAAAAAGCATTATAATGAACTTCCTTTTCCTAGAAAATGCAAGTATAGGTTTTCTGAGAAATACCCAGTGTCGATGAAATGACACCCTATTGAAACACTATTTCTAAGGGGGGAAATAGCAGCATATTTTTGACTTACATATTAAATGGTGTATTTCAAGCAAAAAGTTTCAATATAATTAGTATATTTCCTGAGGAATAAGAGGATCTACTTTATATTTCAGACAACTTTATGCTCTCTCAAAGGGAAAGTTCAAAGCCTGGCAGTTATTTCTTTTCCCACACTTTAAGTCCCTTTTGCTTAAAACAAATTCAAGCAATTTTATTATTTCCCAATCTAATACTCAGAATTCTTTGCTGCAAAGTGTACATTGTCTACAGATCCTTAACATGGGCATTCTATTTCAGTAAAACCAGCTGCCTTGATGTGATAAATTGACTCCACAAGGAATCTGCAGTGGGGACAAAAGCTAATATCAACCTAACTTTAAGTCAATGAAATGTTTAGGCAATAAGAAGCAATAGTTCACATATCTGTTCACCAGTTTTCTGACTTGAAGTGGGAAATTGTGTGTCGTAAACGCTCATTTCTTTCAGTCATGGTATTATTCATTTTAATGAATGTTTAAATGATGAAAAGAAATTGAATAAAATTGGGGGTGGGGAATAATAATATTTTTAATCCAGATGGTTTGAGAGATGAGTATCATGTAAGCAGGTATAAAGGAAGCTAAGCAAATCATCACTGTAGGTCTGGGGAGAGAAAGTGAAAATACAATTCTAAAAAGAAGGCAAAAATAAAAAAATAAAGCTCCGTATAATAAAAACGCTCCACTTAAGATTTATTTTGATTTTGATTGATATATAGTATTTGGACATATTCAGGTCCAACATGGTGTTTCGATTCATACACATTTTGGATAATGAAACACTCAGAGCGGTTGGCATTATCTACCACTTTAGAACGTTTGTCATTTCCTTATGGTGAATACACAATGTTCCTTGAAACATTGAAATAATGCCATGCATTATTGCTACCTGTATTCACTTTGCTGTGACGTGGAACACCACAGTCTGCTCCTCTATCTAAGGTAGCTTCATGACATTCAACCACCCTCCATGCCCTGTGCTCCCAGAGTTCTGCCCTTGACTTCTCAATTTCACAAAAAAGTGAGATTGTTTTGTTACTAAATAGAGATTCTATATTGTTTGCAGAATTTATATTCTAGCACATTGGTTAAGAATGAGAAATTTAAGAGCAATCAGATGATGACCATATATTTAAGGGAAAAATTATAGAACATAATTAGAGAAACCAGTGTGTGTGAAATGTCTCAGAGGCCTATCCCATAATACAATGATTATTTATTTTTATAGTTATTCAGGAACTATATATTTAACGACAATATTTATTTTATCCTGTTTAATCTCCCCCTATTATCTATAGCTCTGTCAAACTATCTCTATATTAATGTTCTCAAAAATATGCACAGGAACACATGAAGTGTGTGGAGTGTCAATATGCCTTCAGCTGCCAAACTAAAGAGGTTATAAAAGTCAATGCTAACTTTTGCCAGTGGTAGCATGCAAAATAAAGTCATTTTTTAATCATCTGTCAATCATCAGTTATATGAATGGATAGGCATCGATTATTTTAGTCAATATAAAAATGATAGTTATTTGGGGAAGTTAATCTCAGTGATGTTTTATACTTTGTTCTTTTTAAAATCTTATGTTTTGTAAATAAAGTCCGCATGTATTATGTTTTTCAGAGCTTAATGTTAGTAACTTTAAAGTCACTATAAAATGCAGATAGTATCAGGAGGATCTACTTGCATTTAATTCAAACATAATACTTGTTTCCTCTTATAAAAATTGTACATTCTATTTCACGAATGGAAAATCTTAAATTTGTTTTGGTGATATTGATAATAATGTGCCATGTTGGTTGAAATGTTGAGAGAAGAATTTTAATACCCTTTTGGGTCCCTTGACCCCTCATTTTACTTGAAGAAGGATTGTTTCTACTCCTTACCTTTGTTGGAAATAGTCCCCATTTGGATGGTAGGAGATGAACACACTCCTTTCCAGGACACGCCAGAACACGGAAACTATTACAAGGGTTTAAAGAACCTCGGCTTCATGCTGGAAGTAGGACAATGGTATTTATATATGGTGACAAGACACAGAGGAGATATTTTGAAAGATGAATGTTTGTCAAAAGTAGAAAAGTTTCGCAAAAGGTTAAAAGGTTAAATTTTGTAAGACTTTATGTAACAGTTTTAGGTTGATAGCAAAATTGAGAGGAAGGTACATAAATATTCCAGGTACATCAGTGTCCACTTAGAGATAGCCCTCCTTTCTCATCAATTTCCTGCACCAGAGAGCTGTGTTGGTTACAATCAGGGAACCCACACTGCACACCATTATCACTCAGGGTCCGTTCATTAAAATAGCATTCATTCTTCATGTGCATTCTAGGGGTGCAGACGCTGCAAAACTTACACATCATGGTACCACACTGAGCAGTTTCTCTGCCCTAAAAATCCCCCATGCTCCACCTCTTCTTCCTTTCCTTTGCTAAGTCAGCAAATGCTGATCTCTTTCTGCCATTCAGAGGTTGCCCCACGGTTGGAACCAAACAATATTTACTGTTCTCAGATTGACTTGGTTCGTGGAGTAGTATGCATCTGTGTCCTGCATGTCTTTCCATGCCTGGATGCTCATTTCTTTCTGGTGGTGAGTAATGTTCCACCGCCTTGACTTACGGCACCAGAGACAGTCAACTTTATTGAAGGATGTCATGGTTGCTCCAACATTTGGGTCATTATTGATAAAGTTTCTATAAACTTTTGTATGTTGATTTTTGTGTAGACATAAGCTTTCAACTCCTTTGGGTAAATATCAAGAAATACAATGCTGGAGGGTAGGATAGTGTTCAGTTTTGTAAGGAACTGCCACACATCTTCTACACTGGTTGTACCACTTTCTAATCCATTGCCTTCCTAACATTTTAAAATGTACTTTTAGTTGTATCTAGATTTCTACATAAATGTCCACATTGACATCCTTTGCAGTGACTCCTGCATATTAATATAAATACTTCTATTTTGAGTCAATAATTTTAAAAAGGAGTTTATTTTACCAAATCTAACTGGACACTAGAAGCATTCAGAAAAAGCTCTGAAGGACTTAAATACCCTTATCTCCATGAAAAAGAAAAAATAAAGATAATTTAAACAAAACGTTTAACATTGTAGCCAAACCACATTATTTTCCCTAAAATATCTGATTAATTACTTAAATGCCCTACTCCTATTTTTTTTTTACTTGTCAGCAGACAGCTGGTCTCAGGCTATAAAAATAGCAATAATTGGATGCACAAATAGTTCTTTTAACTACCAGTAAGATTGGAATTCACATCTTTGTTGTCCGGAAGTCGTCTAATTATTGCTAACAATCCATTAAAACTGGATTGCATTTATATGGTGGAAAACAGTTCACTTGAAAATACAAAAACTATAACTAACAAATTAAGGTAAAACATCACTATGTCCCTTTCTGCAGTCTCCCACATACGTACAGTTGGGATAAGAGTTTCTGTAATGATGACCAGGGAGAACCGAGTTGTTGATGGGGTAAACATGCCAAGAAGGGGTCCCTGTGTGAATTTTATTAACCATAAGAATGAACAAAAAATCTGGAACATGCTTACGTTTAGGTCCCAAACCTTTCTCAAAAAAGGCATGTTTTTTGAGAGTGTTTATAATTCTCTAAAAATAGATTATCTTAAACAGGATAAGAAATCTAAGCAAATTAAATTTTAAAACAGGCAATTTTAAAGGCACTCTGGAAAAAGAAAATCAACAAGCAATTGAGATTTAGAAAAGAGAGTAAAATTCACCATACCTAAAGCAAGGAAAAGGAATATGGCATAATCTCAAAACAGTTAAGGAGAACATAGTTTTGATACATGAATATTTTTAAAGAGCATTCTAAATCTATGCTAAAATGTAAAAAGACATAAAAATATTCATATTGTTTTGAAATTCTCTGTCCAATAAAAGTGAAGAGAAAGCAAATTAAATGAGGCGATTAATACTACTTGATTCAATATGTACTTATTGAATATTTTTATGTGCTAAGAACTGAAAAATTATTTGTAGAAAAATGTTTTTATTTTGTTCAAAAATTGAAAAAAAGAATAAAGATAGAATTGCAATGATATGAGTCTGCATTGAAAGTTGGTGTAGTGTTAGAAAGCAGAGTTGCCTGTATCTACATGGAAGAGTTAAATAATATTTAAAACCAACTTTATTTCCAAAAGCATGGCCTTATGGAGGACTATATCATATCAACTTGATCCAGAAGCTTGCAGTGCTGAGCATGTGTGAACCTAACTGGTGCGTCCAAAGCAGGAATCTGAAATCTGACCTAGAATTCCTTTGCATATGATATTGGATGGTGAGGATCATGGACTTCCTATTGTAAGCATTGGGTTGATGAAATGATTCTAGTTCAAACAATGAAATAGACTTATTTATGACATTTACAATTTTCTTTGCTGCTTGAGTATTTTGGAGAATTAATTAAAAGACAGTGAGGGTTTGGGTTTTATCCCCTGTACAGAAAAAGAAAGAAAGAAAGAAAGGTTACCATATAGAAATGAATAAGCAGACAAACAGACAAGAGAAAAATAATTCTACCAAATGAACTGCAAGGCAGATTCCTATGGGAAGAAGCTCCTTTCATTTGGTTTATTTATTAGGATCTTTTCACGTGCTATTAAATGAGGGTGCTGGTGTTTTGCTGAGGATTTTCATGTGTTCATCCTCTCTAGTTTTCTGTTCCTGTGATGTCTTTGTCTAGCTTTGGTGTGAGGATAATAGGGACCTTGAGAGAAAGGTTGAAAGCACTTTTTCCTCTTCAGTTTTCCAGGCTAGTTGGAGCAAAATTGATGCTGATTCCTTAAATGTTTGATAAAATTCACCAGTGAACCATTTTGATCACGGGCTTTTCTTGGGAAGTTTTTGATCACTGATCTGCAACCAGGTAAGGGTCTGTTCAGACCTTCTCTGTCTTCATGATTAGGTCTGGCAGATTCTGTTTCTAGAAAGGGAATCATTTCTTTCAGGTACTTACTTTGTTATGATTGTTTGTGACAGTTTCTTATTATTCCTGAACTTCTGTGGCACCAGTAGCTATGCGTTCTCTTTTATTTATGGTTTAATTTAAGTTTTTTCTTAGATAAACATGTATCTTTAGAGAACCACCTCATTTTTCTAATATTTTTTCTTTTCTATTTATTTTTAAAATTTTTACAGACTGCATTTTGATTCATTGTACACAAATGGGGTACAATTTTTCACGCCTATGGTTGTACATGATGTACATTCATACCATTCATGTAATCATACATGTACATAGGGTAGTGATGTCTGTCTCATTCCACCATTTTTCATACCCTCTCATTTCCTTCTTCATAATCTAAAGTTCCTCCATTCTTCTCTCCCCCCACCCCCCAACCCAATTATATATGATCATCCACTTATCAGGGAAAACATTCAGCCTTTGGTTTTTTGGGATTGGCTTATTTCACTTAGCATGATATTCTCCAATTCCATCCATTTATCTGCAAATGTCAAGTATTCTTCTTCTTTATGTCCTCTTTTCTCCATTTCATTTATATTTGCTTGTTTAAAATTATTTTCTTACTTTGGCTAACTTCATACATTTTTCTTATTTTCCTTAGGGAAAAATACTGAACTCTTTATTTGAGATATTTATTATTTTATTATGGACATAGGTCCTTATAAACATCCCTCTCAGCCCTTATTTTGTTATAGGTCTTACATTTTACCTTATACACTTTGCTTTAATTGAGATCAAGACATTTTCTACTTTATTATATGATTTACTTTTTGACCCATTGATTATTCAAGAGTGTGTTGTTGCTTTATTTCTCTATATTTGTGCATTTTCAAGTTTCCTTCTAGCATTGATTTATAGTTCCATTCCATTTGGTCTGAAAACATACTTCATATAATTTGAATCTTCCTAAATTTGCTAAGATTTGTCTTCTTTTGAACAGTGTTCCATCCTGGAGAACACTCCATGTACACTTTAGAAGAAGGTGCATTCTGCGGATGGGTAGTATGTTTTACATGTCTACCTTCATATGGTCAAGAATGTTGTTCAATTTTCTCATTCAGTATTGAACTTAAGCCTAGAACTTGCATCTGTTATTGACAGTGTTTACTGTTGACAGTTTACTTAATTATTCAACTCCAGTGTATAGCAGGGTCAAGCCTGGTGGCCTGTGCCCTGTGGGATGCACTTTATGAATCAGAGTGAATCTTAAGAAGAGTTGCTTTTCTGATTGCACTTGACAAACATGGCTAGTGTCCAAAGTTACATGGGTCAGGCAGAAATGATGAGAGACTTGTTCCTGAGGAGAATAACTATTTCAGTCAAAAAGTTTACAGACATTTTTAACAAGTAGATTATATAGTTCAACAGTGTGCCTCCATAATAAATTTTATGAGTTCTGCACAAAATGTCCAAAGGTCAAATGAGAGAATGGACGTTCTGTTTTCTTTCTTTCTTTATTTAGTAAATTTGATATGCCTCTTGAACTTTTGCTTTGTTCCAAGTACCATTCCAGGGTTTAAAAATCCAGCAGTGAATAGAATATATCCATAGTTTTAAAAGCAATTTTCATAAAACAACTTAATAAAATAATTTGTTGGTAAGAACCACAAGGAAGGGTATGACTGAGTGACCCAGAATTTAAGGTAACAGAGGGCTGCATTAGCTAAGATGGACTGGACAGATCCTTCTAAAGCAGATCACTAGTGATGCAAGACTTAAATCAGTGGAACATACAGTGAAATAAAACCTGAGAGAGAGAAAATCCAGAAAAAATAAAAATTTGAAAATATATGAACTAAAGTCGGTGTACATGTGACCTTGGACATGACAGAGTGTAGGGTTCTGGACAACTTTCCATGAGTGGCAGCTGGTTTGCAGAATGGCCCTCAGAAGGAGAACCAGATCCTAGAAGGCCTTTTTATTCCTTCTTTATCACTATTGATTTGGACTCAAATACATATGACTCCAAACTACATGTTTTGATTATTAATGTCTTTATATATAATGACACCACAAAGCAATCTCAGTCTTGATTCTAAATGTGACATTGTTATGTCTTATTTTAAGTGTTACCACCTGGATTTGATAACATACAAGTCCGTTTAAGGAAAAAACATACTTTAAAAGTTTTGAACAACATTTCTGAAAAGAAAAGATTTTGCACACCATGCATAATCTTAAAGACATGAATAAACCTTAATTAGCTTCCACTGCTCTATGTTCAAGCAGAGCACAGAGCGGCATCCAGTGCTGTGTACCACCCTCCCGTGCAGAAGTTCTGGCTGCTGACCCTTGCTGACTTTCCCAGTGGTGTCCATGCATAAAATATGGACAGGGCTGTCTATGTATTTTTATTCTGTAGGGAAAAGGAGAAAATAAATAGGCACACAGATAAAAGGAAAATCCCAGCATGAGAGGACCTGATCTTCAGGCTTGTGTGCAAATGAGAAATTGCCCACTTGCTCCTCTGACTTCCCTGGGCTGTGTTTACAATAGTGCAGAAAAAAGATGTGGCTTTTAAAAACCACATTGTAAATGTTGGATACTAGCAATGTTGCTAATAAAAACCTTTATCCCCCAATTACATATCTCCGTGAAACCCTACCTTCTTCATACTCTTTCACAAACAATGCATCAGATCATATTATATAAAGTAGGCAAATATGAGCAGCCACCTAACTTCTGTTTAGATATTGAAGTCACTGTGTAAGTGTGAAACAATGCCATCATTCCTCTTAGTGCTCTTTGTTTCATTTTGGCAAATATAGATAATTTCATAAGACGATATTTTTTGCATTTGTTTTTTTTCTTAAATTAATTCATAAATAAATATTTTTAAGTGTCTCAACCTTCATCGTGAGTATGATTAACTGATTTGGTCCCAGACATATGCTCTCTCATACAAAAGGGCTAGAACACCACCACCCACTGGAGCTGCTCCACCAGAGCGCCTCGGTGTTCAGAAACCTTTCTCTGCTCTGCTCTGAACCTCTGCTAGGCCCCATGAGTCTCAGGAGGCCTGGTCCTGATGGCTGAGAACCCGCTGAAAGGCAGGCCCCATGCCGCTTCTTGTTCTGCACAAGGGGAGCTGCCCAGCTCTGGGCAACCCCCCTGCTCTGCTGTGTCACTGCCTGGCATTTAGCTGTCCACTGCCTCTGCTCAGCAGTGTCCCATTGCACAGCTCACATTCCATTTCCCAGGTCTTTCTTCTCTGGTTTGGAAATAGCTGACCTGTGTGAGGTCTTGTCCCCTGGCTGGAGCTCACCACCTCAAACTCTTCCCCAGCTGCTTTTGTGATGATGCTGAGAGAAAATGTCTGATCCCAGAAACTTCATCACAGGACGCAGCCCTGGTCAATGCTTCTGCCATTAGGAGGTTTATTGTTAGCATATGGCCTTATCCTTGGCATGTTATCACTTAAGGATATCTTATTAAGGTAATGCATCTGTACACATATGAATAAAAATAAATATGCAAAAAAATCCCTATTTTATCAATAACATAGTTCATTCCGGCCTGAAAAGGTGATGTTCTTTCCCTAACTACAAAAGAGCAATGTGTGTGTTGGGGATCAAGATTGCTTTTATTTTTCAATGTACTTTTCTTAATTGAGATAATAATTTACATATATTAAATTTTATTTCTAAGTTTATTTGTACATGTCTAGTCCTCCAGGTTGAAACAGATGCAAACAGTCACACATACTCAGCACTTTTGTGATCCTGAAAGCCCCTTTGGAACCATTGCTTCCCATTGTTCCAAGATCCGGGCAATGGTTACCTATTTTCTGTCCATACTGTTTTGGTCTTTACCAACGTGTAAAATAAATGGAATCCTCCAGTGTGATCATTTCAATTTGGCTAATTTTGCTCAGCAGTTGCATTCAGTATTTATGTGGGTTCATGTGTCCACGGTTTGTTCTTTTCAAGGGTAATTACTATTCCACTGTTGCACAGGATCAGGTGGTTTCTCTGCTCCTACAGGGCAGTACACTTAAGTTGTTTCCATCTTAGGGAGCCTGTGTGTGGAGATGCTAGTGAACATTCAATTTGACCTCTCTCAGGTACATATTCTGGATGAGAGTCAGAGTCACATCCCACGTTTATGTTTAAATATTTAGGGAATAGCATAACCCTTTTCCAAATAGTGTGCACATTTTGTGCTGGTGACAACTTGCCTTAAGAGTTCCCTTGACACATTTAGTTCAGTGTTGAGACTCTCAGATAATTCTGCCATTCAAACTGGAGTGGAATGATGCCTAGAGCTTTTAGTTTGCATTTCCCTAGTTACTGGTGATACTGAGAATCTTTATATGTTCACTGATCTTTGACACAAACTATTTGTAAAAAGTGTCTGCATTTTGCAAATTTTAATTGGATTATTATGTTTGTGATTGTTGAATTGTAAGAACACTTTAGATATTCTGGTTACAGGTATCCAGTATATGATTTGCAAATATTCCTCCCAGTCTATCACTTTTATTTTTAAGCTCCTTCTTCTGGAACTTAAGCTATGCCATTTTTTGGTGCCTCTTATTTGAAAGACCAATTTCTGCCCTTCTCCAGGCCATATACAAGTTTTAACAACATTTTCATTGCATGCTGGATCCACAAATATTTTGGGCACTTCCAAAGGACAGGAGGTATTTTTAAAAATCTTTTGTGCACCCACAATCATTGTGGGTATTCACTTGTGTCTTGGTAGTAGCACAGTTCCTACCATTACAATGTAGGCTCAATCCTTTTCTTTAGGGTGTGGGAGGAGGCAGGATTCATTTCCAGCAGAGGCTGATAGCCTCCTCCAGGCCTGCAATACACAGGGAGGCTTCCAGTCTCTTGTGTCCCCAGTGTTTCTCCTTGAGGTAGAAGGGTGTGCACAAGCTCTTCCTGGTTCTGAAGACTTCGGAGGTCTGTGCTCTCACTCTATGCCATATTTAATTAATCTTTAAATATTTGTTAAAAATAAGTTAGCTATGGAATTACAAATAAACCTTGAAAAGATATCCAACTTTGCTAAAAGGAGTTAATGATCTGAATAAAAGGAAAACTGTACTGTTTTCATAGATTGGAAGATTTGACAGCATCAGGATGTCACTTATTGTCAATCTTTATTGTACATTCACTGCCATTCTTATAGAATTCAAGCAGATTTATCCATAAAATTTGAGAAGATAGTTTTAAATTGGGTTTGGAAGTAGAAAATACATAAAATAGTGGAAGCGTTTTTGCAATGGATGAGTAAGGTGGGAGAAAATGCATTATAAAAATTTAAAACCTATGATAAAACCATCCTAGCAGAGACAAGGAAACATAACAAATACTCTAGAAATAGACCAAAACATTTATCATTCCCTTATATTCAAATAAATTGCCCATGAATTACAATAATAAATTTAACACCATTCCAAAATCTGGTAGAGAAGCAAAATGATGTTTGTATGGAAAATAACTGAATGTTTATAGCATAAGAAAAAGTCAGATGGGGAACTAAAGCTATAAGACTTACAAGGTGTATAATATCCTGAGACCTTGAAATAGCCAAATATTTTTGATCGACACAAAGAAATCACAGACTAGTTTTACAATGTAAAAATTTATCATTGTCTATGCTTCAGCTAACCTAAAGATCCTAGGATAAACTATCAGAATACATGAAGCATCTCTGTGAATCAGTGAGTAAGAGACTGATTTCCTAATTTCAAAAAAATGCTAGAAAACGAAGCAGCCACTTGAGAACTGGAGACATCCCAGTGGCCTTGCACTTGAAAACAAGTTGAGGCCTTCACACCTCAGGGAGACTCTCCCAACAGAGCCCCCTCATGCTCTCACCATGTGCTCCTGATCCTGTTTGAAATCACAGGTGCTGGGGAGATAGTAGATAGGAGGTAGGAGGTAGGAGGTAGGAAGCAGGAGGCAGGAGGCAGGAGGCAGGAGGCAGGAGGCAGGAGGCAGGAGGTAGGAGACAGGTAGGCCTTTCACCACATAGTGTAAACTGATGCTTGGCACCTGAGAAACGTCATAGCAGCTTCTTATAAGATTCTACATGTGCCTCCGTGTCACTCTCTCTACTCTTCAGAACTACCCACAAAAAAAGTCATCTTCAATATGCTGGACTCAAATACACACCACAGTTCTATTTAGTTACAAAAAGGTTCTTTTATAACTAAAACCCAGAAAAAGTCCACAGGTGAATATTTCATATACTTATAAAATTATTGAAAATATTTTATATTTAAACCTTAGGAAAGTATAGATGAATTTGTGTTTGCCATAAACTTTTGTAAAACATTAGATTTTATAAAAACCCGAGCAATAGCGATGCCCATATACAGCTAAGCTGTAAGAATGGAAAGATCATTGAAGTAGAAAAGGAAACCAAGTGGGTTGTAAATATTTATTCTGGTTAGCTATGCAAAGATAATACCATAGTAGCTTAGTCGAGGTAGACAGAATTCCATAGAGAAACACAAAGGCTGTGGCGAAAAGATTTAGAATTGACTAGTTCTGGAAAACCAGTCTTAGACATTTATAGCCAATGCTTCTGTAAATAATAGATAGAGTGAGATCAAATAGAGCCTTCTGTGGCGGGAGAGTCTGAAGTGCTGTGGATATGAAGGGAACTCTTTGAATGAGTCCTGAGCTCTTATACAGAATAAGCAATGTGAGGCATTCATTTTAATGATGCCTCTATCCTTTTATTTAATTAAATGACTATTGTGCTCATGCCTTTTACAAGTCTATTATATTTTGAAATACAAATCAGCTTTCTATTTCACTGATGCATAAATAATAAAAATCTATTACAATGCACTTTAAAGTCTGAAGCAATTTGTATGGTAATTTATGATTTCCTAATATCTCAAAGAAAATCATTGTATGCGTTCTATAAAAAAGGTAGCCATTGCTACTTTACAACTAATTTAGGAAGAGTCTCAATAGAGCACTACTCTTTATGGAAACTGACTAAACAAGAGATAAGGTGGAGTTTTAGGTAGACTGAAGAAAACCTGTCACTAGTGTGCCCAGAGAATTGGCAATATGCTCCTATTACCTATTACCTCCCTGATGAGTTGGAGCTGTGATCTTCCATTGTTCCATTCTCTGAGCGGTCTCCCTTTGTGGTTTATCCCCACCCCTTTCTCCAGGTTTCTGTCTTTTTATTGTATTTCTTCTGCTTGTCTGTCTCTATCTGGTTGTCTTATCTCATTTTTCTCATACTTTCTCCATTCATTTTGGAATTCATGCAGTGTTATCCATATATAAATACTAAAAATGGAAAAGGAAAAATGATGCAGCCTCTTACCTTTGAATGATGCACACATGAAGGATTGAAATAGCAACAACACCTTCCAGAAAGACAAATGTTCAAATGTGTTCTTTTCATCCCACTGCACCTTCCCAAAGCAAGAGAACAGGATGACCATAGAAACAAAGACAGGGATAGAGGAATACAGCATCTGGCACTGTGCATTTTAGCCTTCTTAGGTGACAATAACCAGGCATTGTTCATCAACCACATTGTTAATCAACCGAGACCCTCTTCTCTTCATGTGCAAGCATTTTGCGAGTTGGTAACCGCTGGGAAAACATAAAAGTACACATAACAAAGGGAGTTTTCCTGCTCAGACAATTTTAGCAATTTCAAATATCACATTTTTTTGGAAATAGTGATTTTGAAGCCTGAAATATATTCATTTTTATTTATCCAGTGCATATTTCACTGTAATATACCTGTATATATACACACACACATTTGTTAGACATCCACTTATATGTATATATATGAGAAATATTTGCATTAGGCAAATATAAATATAAAAACAGTGGCAGACAGCTATGTGTCAGAATGTCTCCAACATCATCTGCAATACTCTGATGTGACATGCAACAACTAAAACCCTGGCACTGTTAATGAATATTCACTGCAATGTGGTTTTCACCTATAGGTATAGACCAGCTATTGTAGCAAATATGAAACATTTATTGTTCTAATATTCAATCATAATTTTGTGAACAATGATGTTATTTTCTGGGAGAAATATGTTTTCACTAATAGTTCTTATGCCTGTCAGGCTTTCACTCAGTTTTAATAATGTACAAAGTTCCTTTCTATGAATACACGATCATGTATGAATCCGTTCTCATTCTGATGGATGCTCGGGTCTTTTTGAGTGTACTTCCTATTTCCATTGGAGCATTGCAGATTTCCAGCCAGTATATAAGTGAGACTGGAATAGTTGGGTCTCAGAATGAGAAAGCTTAACAATCACCTACCTGTCAATCATGGCGCTGCTGCTCCCTAGGTGGCTAGAGTATTGTAGAAAGTTCTATCAGCATGGTAGACACAGTCACCCGAGCTACCCCAGGGAAACCTGTAATTCATCAAATTTGGATTTTATGCCGGTAGCTCTAGTTCGTGGACATCTGCTTTGATGATTTAGCAGATGTAAACGATCTGTCACAGGAGACCAAGTGCCAGCTGCATGGCCTTCTCTCTTTTGATTGGTCTTCCACGTGCCCTCATCCCTTGCACAGAACCTTTTCTCTTCCTGAACTGTCCCCCTAAATATTTCATTATTGATTCCCATGTTGTCTTTCCAGGATGTCTTCCCTGACCCCCTCATGTCACGTAGCTGGTTACACACCACCACTCCAGTCCTGACAGACCCCTCCCAGGACTGCCTTTCTTGAAGGTCCTCCTCTTCGCCTGCAACCTTTGTGCACATCTTGGTCACGATCATCTCCTCTCTGTTCCTGGATCACAGGCAGTTGTGTTTGTGGGTGGACTGCGGGTCTGAGGACTGCGAGCATTCAGTATTTATTTACTTAATGAATGACCAGCAGACAGAGCTGAGTGATGGCATCCATCTGCTTATCACCGCTTCTGACCTCCTCTCCTCACCACAGGATTCCTCATCTCCATGCCCAGGCTCCTTCCAGTACAGTTTCCACCACAGCACAGAAAGGGGAGCTCTCTACATCCCACACCTCTTCCTCCACCTCCTTAACTAAATGTCCGTAACCAGGACCTTCCACTGCTTAGTCTACCTAAGTGTTTAGGTGTCACTTTGTCATTTTTTTCCTTTCATGACACACTCATTACTTACAGCACTCATCAACACATATTTATTGACTTTTATAAAATCATGTTGATCAATTTCTTGGTTATTTACATTGTTTTGTTTTTAGACTCATTTTTCATTATAGCCTTTCTTTTAATAAAATATTCAAGCCAAACTGAATATCTTCATTTTCTCCAAAAATTATTTCCATTTTTCTTGATGAAAAATAAAGAATTTCATGGGATCAACTTTCACATTACTTTAACTTAATAAATTCTTACTGTTCCATGTCATGTCCTTCTTGCTCAAAAATATAAATCCTGATACAACCAGGTTCACCAACAGGTGCATCTCAGAGCATTTCTCAGCATATCAGATGGATGTTCACTGACATGTCAGTTCTTAGACTATGTTCATATTTTAAAATAGCAAATCCTCAGGAACTGACATCTTCACATTAAAGAAATAGTCCAGAAATAAGAATCAGTGCAGAAAGTGCGGTTGTGCTACAGAAATACAGAGAAATCAGGAGAATATGAAGTCCTAAGAATGCAGGAATAAAAATGTGACAGGAAGCTTTATTGACTTGTAGCAAGTGAAGGAAAAAATAGGGAAGTGAATAGATGTTTAAATATGTGAATTTAGAAAATACTACCAGAATTTCTGATGAATAGATACAGAATCCTTAAGCAAAAATGGATTTTCTAACCATGATATACAAGTCCAATATTTTGTAAGGAGAAAAAGTAAATGGAAATATTTTTTTTTCAAATAAAGAATAAAAATACCTTGAAAATAATGTTTGTAACAACTAGAACAGATAAAACTTAATATCTAAATATGTAATGAGTATATTTAAAACAATATGAAATCAAAGAGAAAATGAAAATTTGAACATTACAAAAGGGCAGATACTAATTATGAATAAATGTGAACATTTAAAAAATTATCTCATTATCAAAAAAGTAAATGAAACAAAATGATGAGATAAGTAATAATTATAATTCAATATTTAAAAGTGCACAAAGACATTAATTTAATATTTACAGTCATACGAATTGGTAAATCTTTTGAAGAGACTTTAGAAATATGCACCAAACATATGAAGTAATCTGAGCCTTTCTGGAATTCAGAGTTACTTAGGACTTTTGTGGAAACCCAAAAGCAACTGTGTAAAATAATTTTTATCGCCTTGCTCATTTATTTATTTGTAGATGAATTTACTGTGGCGAAATAAAGTTGAAAGGTATGGAAGACTCTGAAAATTCCAAAACATTTTATTAAATTTCTAGGGAAATAATTATTTATTGTACCATATCTATTCATCAATAATTTGGTTAATCTATCATCTACCTAGAATGTCCACAGACATTATGTACTGTTAAATTGTGGGAGTTGCTACACAGATGGTCTTATAACTATTTTTTCATTGTCAACATTGCATCTTCCAGACAGCCAAGGAAGATGTGTGCAGACCTAGGTGAGCATGTCCACTTCAGGGAAGTCATTCACGTGTGGCTCAAATGCTCTCCATCCTACCTTCAGTGTTAAGAGGAACACATGCCAGGTTTGTAAGAAGGAACAGGTTCGCAAGGATGCACTGTTATCGTATTTTCTCACTTTATAAAGTATTGGGGGCTATAATTTTGTTCATGTACAAAACAGAATAGAGTGGTGTGTAGCTCTCTAACAGCACCGTGTCTATGTTCTATCCAAAGTATTCTTCCCAACCGACAGTCACCGGAAGTCACTGTTACTGACTAAATGTCAGTTAGCAATCTTTTCTGAATGGCCGGTTCCTGACTGTACCAAGACTGAACATCGTTTTATGTTCAATTGTGTGATTTTTTTTTCTGGTAATTAAGTTAAATATCTTTACTATTTGTAGCTTGTTATTCAACATTTTGATCAAAATTTTCCCATCAAAATATTTTCATATGTTCATAAAGCTCAATCAATAACTTTCTTTTTATTGGGAGTTAAAAGAGTTTGTACAAACTTTAATTTGTATGTGTTTATATAGATATGCTAATAAATATTTTCATTATGTGTCTTTACTAACATGTGTGATTATATATAGCTATCTCAATATGAAAAGATCTGCATTTATCAACTCCACTGAAATATTTATCTGTAGCTATTGATCTACACTAAATCTTAACAGTTGTAGTTTTTTCCATGGTAAGTAAATGGGTAATCATTTTTTGTTGCTTGTATTCATATTATCATTGCTTGTACCAGAATGTTTTTAAAGCATAGTTCAGCTTCATTAAAGCACAGGTACACTGATGAGTGGAAAGCAATAGTGAGCGCCACTTAAAGAATCAGGGCAATTACTCAGTAATTCGATGTATCCTCTCCAGGGCCTGGAGGGAAATGGATTTGGCAACATGAATTACAAGGAGACTCAGAAAATTAGATTTCAAAGAATTCAACTGACTCTTACTTAGTCTTTTTACTTTTTTTATAGTTATAATATTTTATTCATCTATAATGTGCTTTTCTCTCCAAAAATTTAAGTATGCAACAGAAGTTGAATGTATTTATGTAATAACAATGTCATATTACAAACAAGTGCAGATTCATGGTCCTGACTGTGATATAAAATTTAATCTCTCTAACTTCCATGACATTTTATAAACAAAGTTAATACTCTATCTTCATACTGGTTTAAGAGAAGTAGAAATGTGACTTATTGGATAAAATAATTAGGTTTCTATTAATCATCATTAGTGTAAAATTCACCTATAACCAATTCTAAGGCAAATATGAAGAAAATATTCAGATAAATTTAATGGAATTCTTCATTTCTGTAAGAGAGACTACTCATGTGTGATGTGGACACTTCTATGAAATGGTTTAAAATAGGTGTTTCACTGGGAGATGCTTGCAGGATATTTATCTTTGCACCAGAAATGAGCAGTAAGTTCATAGATTAGGTGTTTAGTTTTTTTCCCTCTATTTTACTTTATAAAGGGTCAAAATATTCACCTGCTGACCAACATCTCCACCAATCATTTTCTGCTGCACTAGTGTAAGTGAAACTTAGAAATCCACAGGCCCAGGGCCCTATGGCTGCAGGTGAAGGGAAGGAACAGGGACTTCACAAAACCCACGATTCTGTGGGGAGACAGGGAAGGCAGCCTTGCACCAGCACAGAGACCCATTTCCCTGGCTCATTGCGTTGTATTTAAACTTATGTTACAGAAATTAATCTATTTTCTCTGAAAAGTCAGATTTTAATATACACGTTCAACCATAGTTTAAGAATGTACTTTCCTCTAAAAGCATGCAGAGTCTAGCCTAAATGTCTGATGTGGGAATGAGAAATTCTCCTAATTCATAACAAATGAGAAGCATGCACACATAGTCCCACCTCCAGTCTGGGTAGCCTGAAGACTGTGTTCACACCTCCTGTTTGGGTCACGATGAAGCCTTGCATTTAATTTGAGTCACAAAATCATTGTTTCTAAATTTTATTACAAATTTGGAATTTTTTCATTAAACTGCACTCAGTTTAAAATCAATAAACCTAGTTATAAAGATAATTCTCATGTTCGTAATTCCGAGGTAGATGTAACTTAAGAAATGTGCCCTTTAATTTTTCTTTGATTATCAGTCAAAATTATTTTGCGGTGAACCCATCTGTAGTGGGTTGGGGGTGCTGAGAGCCGTGTGGCACACTGTGCTAACCATGTGCTGGACACATCACGTTCACTCTCAGAGACCTGCTATTAGTGATAGCATTTGTAAAATAAAGTCCCTTTTGCCTACAGGGTCTGACTACCAAAGCTGTAGGCCTTCATGCTTACATAATTCTCCACCATCCCAAACCATTCTGGGTCTGGAAATAAGGGAGATTCTGTTTTCCTCCAAGTGTCAGAGTCCAGACAGAAGTCCCTCAGTTTTCTTAAACTTGCATAGTTTTTTGAGTGATACTTCCCATTCTTGAAATTCACATCCATTACCTGATTTCAAACTTTTCCAATGTAACATCCTACGTACCTGCATGACATTTAGAAGTGGGAGGGAAGGAGGAGCCTGGAAAAGGTATTACCAGTGGAAGCAGACTGAATTGCTGATCACAGCACCTTTGGTTTTTATGTCACGTTTTCTTTGAGGGAACTGACATCTTAGAACCTTCTTCAGTCCTTTCTCATCCTGATGGAACAAGACATCTTGTTATTTGTGACTCTTGTTCTGGTATCGTGGGTCCCAAAAATCATTCCTGTGAATAAAGGTTCAATATAAAAACTAGTGAGACTTTTAAAAAATATTAAGAACAAAAGTAGGAAGCCTCTGTATTAGAAACGTCTAGTGATCCTGACGACATGATTCCCCTCCTTCGGGTTGGAAGCAGAGCCCAATTTTGCTTCCGTGACTATGAAAAGATGGATTATAATTTGGCTTTCAGAGACCCTGTTGGGTTTCCTTCCCCCACCAGGAGACTGAGAGAGTGTCTCTACTAAACAATGTGGCTGGAAAATCATGAAGCCTCTCTTATCCTGGGTCCATGAATAAGTAGGAGTCTAGAGGCCCTCACGGACTCATAGTGAACACACACAATGAGAGAGGCTTCTGCAGTGTCAATCCATTTGGCTTCTGGTTTCATTTGTGTCATTGTTTTATCATTTTAAACAAAAAATGTGACATAAGCTGGCTTATTCTGACCAATATAGTTTTTATTATTGGTGGGTCTCTGGATGGCATATGAATTTTTCAGGACTTACAGTTGCAGACATTGTATGTCAAGTAGGTAGTCATGGTAGGTCGAGGTCTAGGATAACCCAAGAGGTGAAATTTGATGTATGCGTCTTTCTATTTATCTACTATAAACATTTAGATATTTGTCTACTTAGGCCTACACTGTATATTATCTGTTTGATAGTGTTTTGTTTTTTATTTTTAGTGAGAACTAGCCTTTTGTGTATTGTAATTTTTTTTAAATAATAATGTCCTTAAATTGCAAAAGCATGTGGTCCTACTTAACAGGGCTTTGGGGATGACTTGAAAATTAAATACAATGAATTGCATAATATATTAACTAAGAAATAAACAAAACAAATATTTAAGCAAATTGCAATTTTAGTATGACACACCCTCTATTAAATTGCAATTTCTCACTTGCTGATTCTCCATAGGACATTACACAGTATCTTCAAAGATAATGTTCCTGTAATATTTTAAGCTGCATGATATAATTAATATACAGTGTCCAAGCTAATAAACTATCTTTGAGAGATAAACATTGTACTTTAAACTTTAAATAACCCACATGGTTTAATGCTAGTATAATAGAAAAACAATTTGAAATGCACATTTTGAGGTAACATACATACATATTTCATTAAAATAAAACATGTTTTAAAAAAATTTATATTTTAGAAAATGTGAATTAGTCAAGTAGTAGCATAAAATAATATAGGTTTTAATAGTGCACCCATGTATAAAATCCACTTATTGACGTATTGACATATTTTTCACTTCAGGAAAATATTTGCATGCAAAGCCACTTCTCAGTAAGTGAGAAGTGAAAGATTTATGTTCTAAATGATTAAAATTTGTTTTAATAAAAGTAAGAGGGTTGAAGCAACTCCATAGGAGAGTTATAGGATGAAATAATGTGTGTGAGTGCTGAACAGCATCCCACTTCCCCTGCACCCTCTTCTCTACCTTTGACATCTTTTAATTTTTAGTACTGGGAATTTAACCCAGGGGCACTTATCTACTAAGTCATATGCCCAGACCATTTTATTGTTATTGTTAATTATTATTATTATTTTATTTTGAGACAAGGTCTTGCTAGATTGCTCAGGGCCTTGGTCAATTGCTGAGGCTGACCTCCAACTTGCCTCAGCCTCCCAAGTTGCTGGGATTTTCACTTCCCTGTTTCCTTTCCCTCCTCAAATCCAGGTCAGAAGAACAGAATACTATGAAGCAGAAACTCCAAGCACATTGAATAAGGTCAGCCTCAATGGGGTTCTACTGTGTGTCAAAATATCAGCGATTATAGACAAACGACAAAAACAAGGTCGTCCCATAATTTCAAAGATAAACATTAAATGCACTACATTTACAAAAATAATTTTACATAAAAATACTTAGCACTTCTGATAAAGAGACAGTATTGTGCACATATTTTAGGTGCATTGTTAGAGAGTTGGTAATATATAGTAAATTCCTATAGGTGTTGTGAGGTGTTGTGACACCTTTGCTAGAGGTAACCATTCTTGAGTTTAAAGAAAGGAACCACAATAAATGACAGATTGTTCAATGTATATAGTCAGTTCAAACAATGCTTCAAAATATCTGGATTGCACATAGTCATGTGGAATTAAATTTGTGAGTACTGTAGACATTATCAGAATCTGACAATGATAAGAAAATATAGAATATATTTAAAATATATTGTTTCTTTATTATTAAAGTTTTATTTTAAGGATCATTAAACACAGTAATAAAATTCCATTTATAGTTTTCTGAATATATTATTAACTTCACAATTTTAAAAAATTGATAATCTATTTCCACATCCTTATTTGCTTTAAGATTTCCAGCCTCCACACAGAATTGGGCCATATTCATTCCTAATGATTGTAGCAAAGAGAATCCTGGGAAGCCATGGCAGCACTCCACTGACAGTTCCTCATGTGACTGCCTTGCTTCAAGCACAGGTGAAGCATTTAAGAGGGCAGATCTTGAATATAAGATCAAAAGGTAGCTGAGCAGCTAAGTAGAGCAGTGGTCATCTGCATTTGGGTGGAGGCTTTGGGAAAAGGTATATTTAGCAAAGAGAACTAATTTATCTTCAAAGATGTACGAACAAAGGGACAGGGGAATCTATGTTCTTAGTTCAGCTTACTGAGAAAGATGTACTTTTCAAAAAGTTCACAGATACCTCCTAATCTTGGATAAAAGAAAGTTAAATCATCTTTTTGTATATGGAAATCAATCCAGATGCTATGCACTTCATGGTAAATGGCCCCTGGGGGCCTGGGGGTGCAGGAGGAGACTTGCAGGACCCTACCTTCCTCTTCTGCTTGCAACAGTCACTGTTCCCTCCTCCTGGTTGCACCGGGCTGTCGGCCATTTATGTTCTTTTGACATGATGAAGAGAATCCCTGAGCTGCAGGCAGTCCTTCCACCCTGGAATCACACACTCAATTTCTGAACCACTTCATATGAGCCTAGGTAATTAGTGAGATTTTAGGAAATCCCTTGGCATACTGTTGTGATGTTGAGACCTATACCACCTATACCACTACAGTGGAATTTCTCTGCCCTCCAAGAGGAAATCCTTTACTTCCTTACTTCTTAGTCTTACTCCTTTCTTGATTTTTCTTTTCTTTTTCATGTTGGAAAACAACAAACCTAACTCGCTCTGGCTGGGGGAACTCGAGTCTCCATTAAGAGCTACATGGTGACTGGAACAAGTCTCTCTTTAGCCCCTTTTCTTATGTTTTATTTGTTCCCTTTAGTTATACATGACAGTATAGTGTATTTTGACATACCATACATACATGGAACATAACTTCCCGTTTTTGTGGTTATACATGATGTGGAGTTACACTGGTCATGTATTCATATAAGAACATAGGAAAGTTATATTTGATTCATTCTACTGTCTTTCTCATTCCCATTCCCCCCTTCCTTTCCCCCACTAACCTTATCCAATCTGTTGAATTCTCCCCCCACCTATTGTGAGTCAGTATTTGCATATCAAAGAGAACATTCAGCCTTTGGTTCTTTGGGATTGGCTTATTTCATTTAGCATGATAGTCTCCAGGTCCATCCATTTTCTGACAAATGCCATAATTTCATTCTTCTTTATGTTTAGCCCCCATTTCTGACTCCAGGAATTGATGAGGAAAACCATCTCATATTATGGTACAAAGCACAGTAAAAGGTTATTATGTTTAGAGAAAAGAAAAAGAACAGAAATAAGACATTTTTAAATGTTTTTACTTACTTTACTTTTGTCAGGAAAAATATTGAACCAAAAGGAATTATGAGTGATGGAGTTATTATCAGACAAAAAAGGCAAGGATTAAAGTTAAGAGGCTTAATCAAAATAAGCAGACTAATCATAAATAGTTTTCTTTCCAATGACATGGTATTAATTCAGGCAAGATCGGCATCTAGAAATACAAAGGCACATGGAAGCATAGCACCTGCAAGAGACTGTGGCATTGTCAGTCTAACATGAACAAAAGCAGAAACAAGAATCATAATACAGTATGAACATTTTATACATTTAAAGTGTATCACTACATCATAAAATATACTTAAAACCTTAAGGTTTTAAATGAGGAATTAAAACATAGACTATTGGAAAGTTTTCAAGCCTTACAAAGCTAGGCAATAGTTCAAATTCAAGGGTTAGACCCAAATAACTATGGTTTTAAAAATATTTTTAAGACATTGAAAATTAGAATTTGAAAATATTAAAGAAAGGAATAAACAAACCAATCATATATTTATAATACATGTGCATGTGCATGTGATAAATATAGAATACAAATTTTATCCATACACACTAAAAGGTATGTACCCTATTTTTCATAAAACATTTTAATAAAAATTTTTATAATCTTAAAATCAAATTTAGAACAGACACCAAGCCGATAAAATAAATTTTATATAATGGCATCAATAAGCAAAGTGTGATCCAACTCTAAGTTCACAACTTTGATTTTTAGTTGTCAAAGGATGTTATCTACACTTCCTTTATAATGATTAGAACAAAAGGGAAATAATCATACATAATGCATGACAAGGGAAAACATCAGAGTGGTGGTAAACACAAACAAAAAAAGTACAGTATCAAAAATTCTTCGTTAAAGAAAACCATTAAAATTATTGTTATGGAATCAAGTAAATAAGCAAGATAAAGAATAAAAATAGGAGAATCAGATTTTGTTCACACTAATGAAAACAACTAAAATACATTAATCAGACTAGTAATGTGGATCAGAAAATAAGCAAGATACCTGTTCTGTAATTTACTATGAGAAATTGGACATAAGAAGTATGGATCATTGAAAAAGTATCATTTTACTTCATCAAGATTAAAAGCTTTTCCTTCTCAAGTCAAGCAAGAATATGCAGAGGACATGTCATTACACTCAATAATAAAACCAAAAATCACATTTAGAAAAGGACAAACAAGATATTTTCAGACAACATTCCATCAAAAAGATATAGAAATGTGATAAGATCATGTAAATATATTCAGTATCGGTTGAAAGAAAAATGAAAATTAAACTACAGTGTGATACCATTATACACACAATGATAGAAACCTAATGCTTGCATTAGCACCAACATGGAAAATAAAACAAAGACACAAAATTCAGACTACAAGAAATTCTGGAAAAAGTGGAATTCTAGAAAATGCAGAATTGTGAGAGAAAGCAAACAGATAATGCTATGGAGAAAACACTGAGTGTCAAGGGACCAAAGGGAGGCTTTTAAGTTCTGAGAATATTCTATATTAAAATTGGTAAAATTTCTAATTGTGTGTGTTGAATTGTTAACTTTTATCTGTTGCATGATATTTAAAAATAATAATACATGACAAATTTACACTGGCTAGAATCAATACAATGGAGGAGTTACAAAAATTAAATAGTCCATTTATGAATTGATTATTCACAATCAATAGGTGAGTAAAAGTGCTCACTAAAGATTCAATTAAACCCATTCCCTTCTACCACCACATACAGAATGTTAGTAATAACTCCCCATCCAAAGAACTGTCCGTCCTGAGAACCTCAGCTACCCTCCACTATCAGAGGCCATTGGTAGTGCAGAAAAAGGAAACTGTTTAGAATCTGCTCACCAAACAATCATAATGTGCATCAAATTACAAATCCAGACTTAATATTGGAGGTAGACAGCTAACAAAATATCATGAGCCCAGAAATTACACTGACTTCAAGTATCCTGTCTTTAAATTATACCTCCCTAGCCCTCAGAATAATAGGAAACACTTATATAATACATATCATATAGATAGTACAGTATCTACTTGCATAGTGAGATATAACAATCATACAGTTCTGTATTCATTTATGCATAAAAATATGCATCTATACACATGCATAAACAGTTTTATAGATATGTATCACATATCTATAAAACGGTGTTTTTATATATAATATCACTGTATGGCATACACAATATATATGGATATATATGTATATGCCAGTGATATTATATATCTTATACTTGAACACACAGGACTAAAATTTTACAGTCATATATATAATACCTACAGTTATATAGTTTATACAGATAAACTGTTCTCTCTCTCTCTCTCTCTCTCTCTCTCTCTATATATATATATATATATATATATGTATGCACAAGGTTTAATGTGAGGTGGTGATGCTAAAGACACAAAGTCTCTCCATCTTATTCCATGAGACCCTATGTAGACACTAAATTCCACAGATGACCACCAGGGCACACTCTCCCTTAGGGGGAAAAGGATTCAGGCTGAGTCCGGTAACAAATGAGAGACCACTGACCCACTGACCCAGACCTTCTTTTGTAAGTCAGATCTTCATGCAAACACCACCTTCCTAGGAACTGTTAGTTCCCCCAGGAGGCACAGAGGAACGCAAAGTCGCATGTTAAGGAGAAAAAAGGATGGCTAGTGATTTCCAGGAGAGAGCCATGGTGCCCTTCCTTTACCAGAGCTGTGTAATGATTCTTCTGGAATTGAGTTTGGAGGACCAGAGTGGAGTGAGCTGAACTGCTGTACAAAATATGATGGCAGACACACTTCCGCTATGGCTCCGAGCCTTGGGGTGCTGAGTTCTGCTTTTCAGTCCTACTGCCCATTCGTTGCTGTTGTTAACCTGTGTGGGAGATCCGAAAGGGTCCTCCACGTTCAGGTAGGTAAACAATGGACAGCTGGGAAAAGGCTTCTGTAGCTGATGACATATGGGTGGCAGGGTGGCATTAAGTATCAAAGTGAAGACAGATTCCCAGCCTGAGCCATCCTCAAGGTGGATGATTCCACAGAGAGAAATGGTGAGGTGGATGTGGCTTGGAAAGCTTGAGACGGTGCGAGTGTGTCCTTGGAGATGCCCTGTTCACCTAGGGCCCTGTGGACGAGAGCTCCAGTCCAGTGGCTGTAGCCCTGGAGACAGGGGCTTTCTTTGGTAGCACTACTTAAGTACAGTTACAGTGCTTTGGAGAAATCCGTGAGTCTGCAGCGCACTTACTGATGCTGCTCTTAGAACAAACAAAATCATTTGCATTTAATATTTAATTGGAAACTTGCTTGGCTTAATTCCTGAAGGTTACTTTCAGGCAGATGAGTTAAGAAAGACTGTAGCTACACAGTGTGGTATGAGGAATGTTAATATGCTCACTTGTAAAAATTGCAGAGGGAGAGTAAAAAACTAAATATGGTTAAAATAAAAATATTGCATTATAGTTTGTATTACAATAAAAATCTTGACTATGTTATATTATATAGCATATTCTTGTATTGCTTTGAACATGTTTTTCTAACTGTTCTGAATTTAATTTTTTCAGGTATATTATAATTCCACTTATAATATGTTATATTGTATTACCTAACACAAAATCAATTTCAATTCATGAAACGATTGTATATTAAGAAGTTTAATTTTCTGATCATCCATGTTGTTAATATCATAACATATAATAAATTTTTTATTTTAAGTTATTTGAATTTTCTGAATTTTTATAAATCTATAAATTTATTCTTACAAATCACATGATAAAAGTTAACGATTATTTCAGCACAGCCAAGTAAGTAATAAAAATACATTATTTTCTGAATTATATCAAAACACTTTTTGCTTATTGTTCATGGTGAGAAATTTTATCAACATATGGCATTTGGATTGCTTATTGACAGATGCATTTCTTTATCACTTTCAACTTTGTGGATTGTTTGACAACTTAACTGGGAATCACAAATTACTCAGATATTTATTTTAAAATGCCTACAATCATTAAGTGCATTATTATCACTATTCTTTATTCACTATAATTACACCAGCTGTATTAGGAAGAATGGATTATAGGTAAGATGAGTAGTTAGAACTATAAAGTGAATCCAAGCATGTTTAATAATCAATTACACATGACATTTTGTGGTTTTTATTCCAAGAAGTTTACAGGATATGACCATGGAGACAAATAAATTTTAAATGAAAAGAAGGAAGACTCTTTTTCAAGACCCATCAGAGAAGCAGTGCCCAGAAGCATTGTTAGGAGGCTTAATAGTTTCTAGGAAAGGTCAAACTCTGGCTTTTGCTGTTATTCTAAAAATATGAAGTGTACTTTGTACAGGATAATGAGTAGAATAAAAATATAGAAAATTAATGGGGATTTTACATTAGAAATGATCATGAAACAAGTTTGCATTGTTATATTTAAGAATTCATAATTAAGTGTTAATTTAACTAATAACTAATAAATTAACATTTACCATAGGATTATATAAATTAGTTAAAATTGTATATTCAACAAGGAAGAAACATACTAATTGATTAGATCATCTATGAGGATTTGCAAAGTTAGAAGATGTTATAAAATTCGATATTTATATACTGTGCATGTCCTACTTTATCTCAATTTTTGATAATAGAAGCAATATAATCAAACAGCAATTAGACTGCCTCATTAAAGTCTAATAGTGGTACAAGATAAAGGAAGGATACTTGGTAAATGATAAACTCCTTGACTTCAGTACTTCCATTAATAATTAAATGAAAGGGTATATAATTTCATATTCCTCTCTTTTTAATAGTTCGTGTTTCCAAATGAAAAAATATAATCCTTTAATGTAACAAATGTTATCTAAAACTACATACCCATGTATAGTATTTACTTGCTATGAGTGTAAACTACTTGACTATGAAAATACAGATGTATAGTGTCAATGTTGAATATTTATATTGATTTAATCACTATATAGTTATTATATATGCCTATTTGTGTTTTCTATATGCTATTATGTGCTTGACATCTTAGTTGGAAAATATAATTTTTAAATTGCTTATAAGTGAGTTAATTTATACTGATTAAGATAAAGATGTTCTCAAAGCTATTGCTGTTTTATGAAATAATTGCTGTATAAACATTAAGTTGAAGTATAATTGTTCCAGGGAATTTAGGAAGATTGATATCAGAAAGCAAAACAGCCATTTCATGACAAATTATTAGCTTGATTTCTAAAATATGAGTAAAAAGTAACCATATTTAATTGATAATGTTGAAACAATGGGAAAACTTTAAAACTGCATTAGCTTTTAAGTTTTTGAAGAAGTCTTAATATTTGCATAATTTTAGAATAAATGTTCTTCTACATTCAAATAATTTATTCTCCTTGTTGCAAAGTCTTCTACCAGATGGTCTTAATGGACCACAAATAAAAGTATCATCTAGGTAGCTGAAGCATTAATTCATTTTGTATAAGTAAATGAAAATACAACTTGGAATTTGGTCATAGAAAGGCCACAATTCCTGTAAGTAGTTTACAAATTATTGAAAAATATCAAAACGAGTTGGTAGGTGCAGGAAATGTAGTATCCTGATGAAATGTTTGCCATGATCTTCCTGAGGGTACTTCACCAATGCTTTCCAACCACCTAAGAAGAAAGAACAGAATTTTCCCAGCTCGCTATTCAGATTAGCTTGTACCTGACACTTAAAAGATTCCATGGCAGGAGGATTGTCTGTAGGAAAAGGGTGGAATGTTGAGGAGATCAACTGGCCATGAGCAGTTTATCATTTGTTTTTCACTTAAAACATAACTCAGACATATCTGACATATCTGAACTCCGTCTCACTTGCACAATAGAGATATTCTTTTAGGAGGAGCCACTTCATCATTATTAAATTTGTCATAATACTTCGCTGTATAAGCCTGGGAATTTGGCCTTTGAGGATATTTTTCTTTCAACTTTAAACAGAATAGACTCATTTATATCACTCCTAATTTTTTTTAATAAAGTAAAAGTGCAAAGAAAGGGCAAAATGAGTTTGACGGTTTTACTTATCATTCAAAATAAAATAGTCTGTTTTACATACTTCATCGTACTTTACAGAAAGATTGGAAATTCACATGGTTATGCTTAATAAAGAGGTGAGAATGTAATTCAGCAACATTCTGAAGAAGGAAGGCAGGGGCGATGAAGGACATATAACTCCCCAAATGTGTAATTACCATGGGGCGGCTTGTTAACAAGGTGAGAATTAGAGTTCTCTAAGTGTCACTGAGACACCACAGAATAAGTTCACAGCAAGGCATAAAGCAATCTGACTTCAGTGGGACAGGAATTGTTATGCTATTGCATCTCAATAAAAGACACAAAGCCACTGACTGGTACTTCCAAAGGGGACCTTCTGAAATCACTTTTATTTGTTCACCTTTATTAGTGCATTACAGCTATACATTACTTTGGGGTTGATTCTGACATTATCATACAGGCATGAAATAATTGGTTCCATTTTTGTCCCCAGTGCTGCCTCTTTCCCTCCCCTCCTCCCCCACCCTTCTCTGCTCCTCTGGACTTCCTTGTATTTATTTATTCATTTATGCCATATAATCTGAGCTAGTTCAGATCTAACTTTGAAAAGAAGAATTTTTCTTAGTCTTCTTCTGAAGTAATTATTGTGGAAACAGAAGACAAAACAGCTACGTATGGAAAATGGGAAGAGACGGAGAGACCATTGGAAAAGATTTTCTTCCAGATTATTTTGGAAATACTTTGGCAGGAATCAAATAAATATTTTTTAAATAAAAGGGAAATGTGTCTCTTGGATCAGCTATAACTAACTTTAGAAGCAGGTCACAAAAATAATAATTAGATGGACATTGTCATTATTGATATAACATTGGCAAAAATTGTCTATCACCATTCTTATCTCTAAACTTGATGATAGCAATAATTCCAATCTTTTAAAGTATATGTGTAGGTGAAAAAATTATATAATGATGCGAATAGCCTTTGCAATATTGAAAGCAGTGAGTATGCTTTATTCAGTTGCTAAATAGTTAATAGTATATATAGATTACTTATCTTTGCAAGTATGCACAATAGAATTGGTAAATAGGTCCAGAGTGAGAACTGTGGATTGGTCAAACCACGAGACATCTCTGTCCATCTAACTGCAGATTGCTCATTAGGAGAATATTTAACATTTTAAATACTAAATATTTTATGCTGTATAATAATAGTTATAATATATATTTTCATTTAAACAGTGCTGCATACCTCAATTGCCAGCTCTGGAGACTGTGATCATTATCTCTTTTGTCAGAAGTCCAACATTTTTTGCTAGCATATCTCATCTATCTGGCATGTATTTTCCTGCAGAATTTTACATAAAAATGAAAAAGAAGAAAAAAAATAGCATGCCATAACTAAATGTACTCAATCTCATAAAATGAAACCATGCATTTGCTATGTATTTAATTACTATACATGATGAAATACAAGTTAAAAATATGCATAGCAGACACACATATAATCAAAAAAGAAATTATACATGCCCATAATGTATTATTGTAGTTTCACCCTACAATTAACACTAAGTTTTGTAAGATCATTAGACAGTGTTGAATATATGTGGAGTCTACCTGCCTAGTGAGCAATGCACTGGAGTTGATTTAATTGCAGATAATTATAAAATTTTTGTTGTTGTCTCCCATAATTTTCTTCTTGATTTGATTTTAGTCTCTGCTCACCATCTATCTTCCTGTACAGTCCTTCCTGAACAGCCATGGGATGGAACAAAAAGCATATACTCTATTCATATATGAATGAAAAGGCATCTTCCAGGGAAGCCACAAGAGACCTAGCAAACTGTCAGAGAAATAAATACACCTATTATTCTGTTGGCTTTCAGTGTGGAACTCGAGGCAATCAAGCCAGTGGCTGAGGGTTTGTGTTATTTTTATTGCAGTACTTCCTCCAGTTCAACATGGACTAAGGATTGCACACTCTTGTGCAATGCCTGCAGTGCTGCATCTCTCTTCCCTGGTTGCTGCATGTCTCAGCCCAGAGGGGGCTTCTTACAATCTCTTCCATTCCAGTGTAAGTGAAGTGCCACTGCACACCTATTGGAAAATTATGTATATGCATCTTCTGGAAATAATAATAATAATGTTTATAAATTTTATTATGGTGAGGTTAGAAAGCAAAACTTCAGTGCAGCTAGCCCACTCAAAAGGAATGAAAATGTGGGGCATAGGCACAGCCAAACAGAGGAATACCTTCTTGACATTCTGAAACGTGTGTCAGACAACCTTCTGCACCAGCTCAGAATTTTCAGCAATATGTCAGAGCCCGTGATAAATTTAGAGAGAGTCCACATTTGCTAACTGAGCTTAGCCTGAAAGCGACTTCTGTTCATAGAATCACAGGCTGCACAAAGTCAACAACAACAGCAAATAATCTAATGTTCTTCATGTTGGTTTTCTCCTCCAGATATCATCTGGATGTGATTTAGGACTGTGTCTACAGTTCAAGTTTTCCTCTTGTGTAAAATGGACTGAGACAATAAACTTGGCATTTTTTTCAATTAACACTTGCTAAAGAACTTCAATAGTGATTAGCAAATCTGATAGGTATGTAATTTGGGATAAAAATTGGGTATTTTTGAGTAGGAGATCATTCTGACAAGGGACAGTTTGGTCAAAGTTTTTTTTACATGAGAACAATGACAAAATATTTTCTATTCAATTTTAATTAATTAATTAAACAAATACATATGTACCAGATGCATTTATAAGGAATAAAGAAGATTAAAATTGATAATGTTTCTGTCTTCATTTGACTTATATTCTGAGAAGATTATGTAATAGTATTTACTAATCTATAATATAAAAGAAAAAAATGGACGGAGGGAATTAGAAAATAGGCATTATCAAAAGTTTTATAGAGTATCTGTAGTATCATCATTACTGAAAGACTCACAAAGTGTGGAGAGTTGAATGTTTCAGGGAACTTTCTAGGAAGAAGAAAAAAATATTGAAACACTTAATTTAAGAATATTCTTGAATGATGGGTAAACAACAAAACAGTAAGGACAAAATTACTTTGTAAGAGGTAATTGAAAGATCAAATAATCATAAACAAGGAGAGGAAAGGTTATGTCACATCAGTAACTTTGATATTTATTTATTTATTTATTTATTTATTTATACCCACTAAGGCACACCCCCAGCCCTTTTTTATTTTTATATTTTATTTTGAGATGGGGTTTTGCCAATTTCTTTAGGGACTTGCTTAGTTGCTGAGGCTGACTTTGAACTCACTATCCTCTTGCCTCAGCCTCCTGAGCCACTGGGAATACAGATTTGTGTCATTGAAACCAGTAACTTTTTTTCTTTTTTTATTTGTTCTAATTAATTTTACATGACAGCAGAATGCATTTATGCACTTTGATATATCATACATAATGGGGTATAATTTCTCATTTTTCTGATTTTTTTTCTGATTTTTCTGAATCACATCAGTCATGTAGTCATATATGTACATGAGGTAATATCTGTTTCATTCTACTATCCTTCCTATACCCATATCCCCTATCCTCCCTCACTCCCTTCTACATAATCTAAAGTAACTCTGTTCATCTCTAGTGCTCCCTCCCATTGTGAATTAGCATCCACATATCAGAGAAAACATTTGGCCTTCCATTTTTTGGGATTGGCTTATTTTGCTTAAAATCCGGCCACTTTAATTCTTTTCTGAGTGAATTTGATATGTTTTGAATGAAGATTTGGTATATGGTTTAAAATAACCATTTAACTGCTATTTTGAGAATTTACTGATAGGAATTAGATGTTAAAAGTAAGGATAATCTTTAGGAAGGATCCGCAATTTTTCAGAGAAGAGCTAAAGGTGACTTGGACAAGAGCATGGACAGTGATAATAGAAACTTGTTAATATTCTAAATACATTGCAAATGCTTTTAAAAATACATGATGTGAAATATAAAGTAAATGGAGAGTTGAGGATGATACCAAGTTTTATGTTTGAAAAAGATGAGGGAAGTTGCCATTAATGGGACAAGAATTTATGAGTTGATTTTTGGTGGTGGAGATGATAATCTTTCCATCCAAATGTAAAAATAGATTAGGCAATTTAGGTGTTTATACATTGGAATTAAGGGAATACATGTACACTAGATACATAAGAAGTGCAAGAATAGAGATGCAATTCAAAAACAAAAACTTGGATAAAATCACCTAGAGACTGACTATAGATCAAAAACTAAAAGCTATCTTTGAAGAAAATCCTGAAGATTTCCAAAATTCAGAGGTCTGGTTTATTAGAAGAAACCAACAAAGGAAGTTTACATTTATAAATGAACCCCTAAAGTGGTAGAAAAGCAAATGTGATATCCCAGAAGTACAAATAAGAAAATGATTCAATGAGAGCATGATTAATAAAGATTTCTGATACGTCAAATAAATGACAAATAAGAAATCAACATTGGATAGATCCAATGTTGTGGTGGCCAATGTTGGTCTTCACAATAGCAGTTTTGGTAAATTGATTGGGAAAAAGTCATGAATGGAATTTGTTCAAGAGAAAATAAGAAGATAAAAACATGACATTCAGATACTAGAGTCACTTATAACCCAAATAGACTTAACCAGAAAAGAAACTGTACATCATTGTTAAATTGTCAAAAATTCAAAGCAAATTAAGAATTTTAAAAGTTGTACAAAAGAAATGTCTTGACAAAAGAAATGTCCAGTCATTTACAAAGATGAAACTCTCAGATTTCTCAGCAGAAAATCTCAATGCCAGGAGGGCATAGAATGCCATATTTAAAGTCCTGAATGAAATAGTAATCAACCTATATTACTATATTTAGAGAAACTATCCTTCAAAATCAAAAAGAAATGAAGACTTCCCAAGATAAGCATAAACTATAGGAATTCATGACCCGTAAGCCAGCATTTCAGAAGATACTTACAGAAATCCTACACACAAGAGCAAGATAAACACAAACAAACAAGCATAGGAAAAATAAATCTCATTACAAGAGCAGATAAACAAATGAGAATTAGGAGTGACCCAAACATTAGAAAAATAACAAAATGACAGGAATTAGTACCTACCTTCAATAATAACACTGAATGCAAATGGCCTTAATTCACCAAATGCTGCCTACTGGGAGACTGGATTTAAGAAACAAGCCTAACTGTTTATTACCTGCAAGAAACACACCCAAAGGGAAAGATATACACACACTGAAATTGAAAGCATGGACAATGATATTACATGCAAATGGAATCTGAATGCAAGCAAGAGTAGCTATACTATATTTGACAAAAAAACCCCTGCAAACCAAATTTAATTAGAAGGCTTCGCATTAATAAAACTTATCTATAGAACAATATTACATATTGTTAAAGAAAACAATCTAACCAGAAGATATTACACACACACACACACACACACACATACACACACACACTCACACACATCCTGAGCATTGATACACCTATTTTCATTAAATAAACAACACTGGACATAAAGGGACAGATCTGCCCAATACAAAATATATGGGTGTCTTCAGTAATCATTAATAGTTAGATAATTCAGATCAAAAATTAAAAATAAAAAATCAACAGAATTAACTATACTTAGATCAAAGAGACTTGATAGATATCTACAGAATACTCCATCCCAAATCAGAAAATACACATTCTGTCAGTAGCTCATGCAGCATTCTCCAAAAGAGATCATATTTTTTGCCATCAAGCAAGTCTTAGCATGCAAAAAATACCTGAAATAGATTTCTTCATCTTATCGTATCATAATGGAATGAAATTAGAAACCAAAAACCAAAGAAACTACAAAAGCTATTCAAACACATGGTGATTGAACAATACACTTTTTATTGATCAGTGGATATTGCATGAAATCAGGGGATAAGTTTTTAAATTTCCAAATGAAAATGAAAACACAACATGCAAAAAATGTGGGATTCAGGGATAGGAATTCTAGGAGAGACATTAATAGGTATGGTTGCCTAACATTTAAAAAAAAAATCATTTTGTAGATTTTTTTTTTAAATTCATAATGAAGCAACAGTATTTTGGAGACAGAATGATCAAAATGCTTCTCTGAGCAGTACACATTAGATCTGTGTGGTTCAAGGGGGAAGAAGGAAAAGAAAAGGCAGAGGGCATTATACCAATGTGTTTCCTATGAAGCAAAAATTCCTTTGTGTCTGTGAGTTTTGTTTTCCTTCACTGAGTAAATCATGCACAAGAAGGACAAATGCACCCTAATTGACATCTAGTCTATCTAGATGTTAAAGAGGTTGCCAGTGTGTGACAGAAGTTGAATTAGTTAACTAACACATTGAGCACACTGTGTGTTAAATTCATAGGGAAGACTGTTCTTATAACCACTTAGGAAGTGAAATTGTTAGTCATCTTTCAGCATTACAGATGGATATATGACCCCTAGGTTGATAAGAGACTAGAAGGAGAAGGGTTCTAGGTGAGAATGCTCCTGTTTGGAAGACCCTTTCAAATTTTAGCCATTAAAAAAGGGGGTTTTGCTTCAAAGGGTAGTCTCTGTTCAGTAAATGTGCAGTCTATTCAGGGCTACTGTGAGCATAGTTGGAAACTTAAGTCTTTGTTGGAAACATCTAGTGTTTATAGATGTTTAAAAGTGCACAACACAGGGTAAATGTAGAAGGCTAAAGTAATGTCCTTTAAGTATTTTTTGTTGCTACAAAGGAATGGTGGCCATTCAGGGGAATGGAATTGTAGAACTTGATGTCTTGGAGATTATGTTGAAGTGTCAGTGGGTGATTATGTTGAAGGTGGGTGGGAGAAGCAGAAAGTATACATAGAGAAGGAGTCTGTGCCCCTTAGATTAGTTCAGATTATCTGGTCATTGTTATAAGTGGATTTTAATTAATGTTTCTGGGTATTAAAGGATAAGTCCTAATGCCCAAAGTTTGTTAGAAGCAGCAAAATAATCCCTATATAAATATCATTTTAATAGTTTTTAGGAAAAACTGTCTCTTCTGGGAATGACTCTTGATAATCCACCTCTTGGAGATAGGGGTAGTCCTGAATTCAGTCACTGGAATGATTAAGAGGGAGAAGAGGAAAGGTAGGGGATGTGCTCTTTGTTAGTATCCCCATATCTGGAAGACAGGTTTAGATTATAACTGTAGGTCTATATGTGCATTTTTGGTAAAATGCTTGTGTTATTGTGCAGAAATCTCACACTTTATTCCACAACATCTAAGCTTTCTAGGAATCCTGAGGTGACAGTGAATCATAAAAGTAAAGCTAGTGAATTAGCCAATTTGTAAATATCCTTTTGTTATAATCAATAGAAAATATGCATCCTGGACATGGAATTGCTTTATCTCTGGGCAGTGTGTATCAGGGTTGTTCAGCAGGCTGGCAGCAGTGGGGCACAGGGACACACACAGGGAAAGATGGGAGCAGGTGCTCAAGGATTGGTATTTCCATGTGAACCACTGGCGGGAGCATCTTCTGGCTCTACCATAGGAATTCTTTAATTCACTGGGAACATGCATTCTTGCTAATATTTTAGGAGTAGAAATCTGGTAATGAAACAAACTTGGTGTATTCTCTTGCTTTGCTTCACTTTAAATTGAGCATTAAGGAAATGCATTATTTTAGTTGTAACTCTGCCAATAGACTCAGGTCTATCTAGAGGACTGTTGCCATTTCTGTCTTCAGTGAAATTTTTGTCCCCAAGAAAGGATAACAGATTGAGTTAGTATATTCTTGGTTATCAAAAATACTCATGTAGCTTTGGGATTTTGAATTGGTGAATATTCACTATGTGTGGAAAAGCATGATACACTCTACAGTCTCAATTACACAAAATGGGATATTGTGTATGCATATGCATGACATGGAGGGACGTGTCCAACTAAACTGCTTGTGATTGGGTGACTTTGTTCGTTGCTTGCGTTGTGATTTTCGTTTTCCTGTAATACATATATTAACATTTAAAAAATAAAAACTATTTAAAAAATTCAGAGATATCTCAAATAATTAATCTAATCATGTATCACAAGGTGTTAGAAAACAAGAAGAAACCAAATTCCAAACCATTAGAAGGAATGATGTAATGATGTTCAAAGCTAAAAGTAATGAAATAGAAAATAAGTGAGCAAAACAAAGAATCAATGTATTAAAGTTTGTTCTTTGAAAAGGTAAATAAAATTAAAAACCTCATAGCCCAACTAACCCAAAGAAAGCTGATACAAATTAATAAAATTATAGTTTTAAAAGTAGATGCTGTAGCAGACACCACTGAAATCCAAAGGATCATTAGGGACTTATCTGAAAACTTTTATTCCCATAAATTAGAAAATCGAGAAGAAATGGATGCATTTCTAGATGCACATGATCTACCAAAATTGAACTAAAAGTATATAAAAGTTCTAAAGAAATCAATTATAAGCAATGATTTTGAAGCAGTATTGAAAGTCTCCCAACAAAGAAAAGTCTAAGACCAGAGAGATTCACTGATGAATTTCACTGAAATTTTAAAGCACTAATGTCAATGCGCCTCAAATTATTCCACTGCAATAGAAAGGAAAAGAACATTTTCAAACTCATTCTAATATTACCCTGACATGTAAATCATATAAGGAGATGCAAAAACAGAAAATTATAGTCACATATATTTGATGAATTTTGGTGCAAAAGTTCTTAATAAAATACTTAGTGATTTCAAGAGAACATTATAAGGATCATACACCATAATCAAGTTGGTGTCATTCCTGGGATGCAAGGGTGGCTCACTGAATGTCTATACATTCAAGTTATATGCCACACAAATAGAAGCAAGGAAAAAGTCACTTCAATAGATGGAGGAAAAGCCTGTAATAAAATTCAATATCCCTTCCTGATAAGTGGCTTGAGGAAACTAGAGACAGATCTTACCTGAACAGAACGTAGGTTATGACAAACCCAAAGTCAACCTCCTACTGAATGGGGAAATAGTGACATCATTTCCCCTAAAACCAGGGGTAACACAAGATGTCTGTTCCCACCACTCCTATCCCATTTACTACTTGAAATTTTAGCAAGAGCATTTAGGCAAGATCTAGAAAGAAAGGGTATACAAATCAGAGAGAAAGAAGTTCAATATTCACTTTTTGCAAATGATATGATCCTGTAATTATATCTTGATTGTTCTGAATAAAACTGCAATAAATAGAGAAACTGAGAGAACTTTCTGGCTTTATTTATGTCCTTTAAAAACGTAAGTTAATTAGCACGTGGGTATCTTAAACCTCTAACATTTTCTCAAGGTACTGAGCATCCACATTCAGTGTTAACCTACCAGTAAAGGGACAGTCCACGCTCTACTGATTGGACCTGGACAAGTCCTTTCTTCAGGCAGCTCCCAGAGCTGACCATGTCCGCAGCGTCAGTGTGGGCGAGCTCTGTGCCTCTGGTCTCCAGGCTGCTCTCTATTCCACCCACACTACCTGGTCAGTTGACAGAGGACTGGCTTATTGGAGAAAATTCCCAAGTTACTATTCGTTTTCAATAATTTCACTGTTTCTTCCTTTTACTAAATCTGTGACCCAGAAATTGATTCAATATCTACTTTCTTCAAAAACACAGTTAGCAAGGCATGCCTATAATCCCAGTCACCTGGAAACTGAGGCAGGAGGATTCCAAGATTTGGGCCAGGCTAGGCAAATTAGTGAAGTCCTCAGCAACTTCACAAGCCCATGTCTCAAAGCACCCTTGGGTTCAATATCCAGTGTAAATAATTGGTTAATTAATTAAACATTTAGCAGAGATTATTATGAATATTCTTACTGAAAGAAATGATAAATGTTTGAGGTAGAGGTAAGCTAATGACTGATTTTACAATTTCACAGCACTTACATGTATAAAAACTTCACTTTAGACCCTATAAATGTGTATTCAATTATTATTTGTCAATTAACAATGAAATAAAACTTTAAAGCAGAGACTGTCTGGAGAAATGAACTGATTTTCCTTAACTGAATGAGTGTTTTGACAAGAATGGATGGCTTCAAGGGCCTGAGCTCAAGTGTCTATCCTGGTTTTATTATACAATTGCTAATATGCCAAATGACACTGTGTCGCTGGCTTTTGAATCACTACATAAAATGTGATAATGAAATGTTCATTCCATGCAGTTTGATAACAAGTTTTAATACAAAAAGATATGAAACTACCCTTGACAGTGACTGACATTCCAAATAATCTTATAGGTCGAGATGGTGTTGGCCTCTTCATAATTTTTGTGATCTATCTTATTTCTTGAAAATTAATTCATCAAAATTGTTATAAGTCTAAGTAAGATAGCTATGAATTTTTGATGGCCTATTAAATAAATCAGAGTTGCCTTTTGTAAAACGCTGATAAAAATATGCAGGGCATCTTCTTCAGAGGGAGTAGGGGGTCTTTAAAGAAATTATAAATAATGATCTGTTATTATTTTAAACAATTTTCTGATTTTCTAAGATGAAAAAAAGAATTCTTTAAACAGGATTCCTCAGGGAAATGACTGATCATGGGTCAGAGCAGAGGAGAATCAAAGCCCTCCTGGGTTGTTCTCTGGTGCCAGGAAGGCATGTGGTGCCCCCTAAAGATGAGGGGCCAAGCCAATGCTCCAGGAACAAGCCAGGTGTCCCCTCCTTGAACAGCACAGTAGGTCAAAAGGAATAAACTATCAGCTAGTGATCAGTTTGAAACTCTTCTGTACAAAGTTTAATAAATGAACAAGTGGCATTTAATTAGGACCCCCAGGGATTATTTTATTTGCAGATTGTGAGTGATGCCAAGGGAATTTGTAGGTAATTCTTAAAGAAAAATTTGCTTTGTAACACCAGAGTTGTCTGAGGCAAGTCTGATTAGAGTGTCCCTATTGAAAAAACACTTAGCAATTTGAATATAATACTTTCAATTTTAAATTTATTGATTTATTATATTATGTATATCATTGTATTTTTTATACTATGATTCAAAATAAAATTTAACTTAGTTTTTCAGCATTCTTGATTTTGATTATAATTTTAAAGGTAAATATGTCTTATTTGTGTAACAAAGACATTTATTTCCAGTTATTTTTATGACATCTTGAGTACTCACTAACTTTTAACATCACATTCAGTATTAGGGTTGCCTAGAGAAAGAGTTAATAAGCTATCTATACATATAATTATATGTAATTATGTGTAATCAATTAATATTAACTAGTTGATATGTAAATATGTAGAATATTTGCAAGTAATATATTTGTGTATGAAATTATATTATAAATCATAATTCTACATAGTATATAGATATATATAACATAACTAATATATGTAATGTATAACTATATACAATTAGCATATTAATCAATATATACAACTACAAGTATCATCACTGTATATACAAAATTAATTATCTATATAAATGTTTAGCTACTGGTATTATCACTAGTTTTATTCTTTTCTTGTTTTCTTAGAAAAATCGATAAAGTGCATTGCATGGACTATGATCCCCACATTGTTAAATGACATTATATCTGTGCAAAGCCCTCCCAAGTGATTGACTGGCTGACTGGAAACCCTCCATCCCATTTCCAATTACCTGTTTTCTGTAAAATCTATTAATGCATTTGGTACATATCATTAAAATGTTGCCCTTCGGAAATTTTGTAGTTTTCCTCAACCAAATATTGTTTTTGAATACCTTCTTGGTACATATCTCACTGGGTACTTCTCACCACTGTGTAGTATTCCATAGAGGATGGATGAAAGGTAATTCATTTTACCTTGATCCTCCAATAGCGATGGACAGCTCAGTTGTCCTAACATGGACTAGCACCACCACACACAGGGTGAGAACAGTTGCTTATGTGGACCACTAAAGACCTGTTACTAAGTGATCCAGATGGAAGAGTTCTATCCATAAGCTAGAACGTAGGATCACGACTATTTTTCGTTGTCTTGTGAATTAAGGTAAGCACTCAATCAAATAGATGGGCAACTAAGCAAGTGATATAAGGATAATAAAATGAGAATAGAAAACCAAAAAGGAAAACCAGAAGAAAAGAACTACAAATTGTATTTGTATTTGCAAAATATTTTGCCAAACATTGATATCTTAATTGTTGTCAATGATGCTCAGTCATGAGAAAATCTACAAAATTAGGAGGTTAATCATTAAATGAAAATTAAATCAATTCTATGACTAAATTATCTCATTCATAAAATATCAATGAAATATTGCTTCTTGACTGTTGATAATAATTTGTAAAAATATCTCCAGTTTTATGGTACAGTGTTGTGGTGGTATGATTTTATTGTATATTTGATTTTAATATCAATTACATATTTAAACACATTTATTTCCATTCACAAAAAAATGAACAAATATTTTTCAACATGCAGAAAATCCATTTTTATGAATATAAAATGAATATAAAATCCATTTTTATGAATATAAAATCCACTTTTTTATGAATATAAAAAAGATAAAGTAATTTAAAAACACCTTGGAGAGGCTAGCATGCCAGTTTTCAGGATTCTTAAGACCTAAAATTTTTGCCAGACGGTATGCATGTAGATACACACTTTGCAATTAACCATGTTTTACCACTAGGAAGTAGCTTTGTGAACATTTAAAGTTATATTATGTTCCTTAACATGATTATCTTGAGCTGACATATTGTGTAGCATATTTGGTGATTTGAAAATAAGTCTAGTTATAGCTGTAAGGAAAAGAAAAAAAAAACAAATTTTCGAACTTGTCAGAAATGTTTTTTGTGAGATTTATAAAAAGTGAAAACTTTGACATATCTCCAGAAATTTTGGCAAGGGCACAAGATATTTCTTGAAAGTAAAAATTGTCTTTTTTACTAGATGTGTGTAGCCAAAAAAGAAAAAGCAATTAGGAACAGAAAACAGAGGATCTTTTTCTTCTTTTTTTTCTTCTCTTTTTTCTTAAGTAAATGTCAAATTTGCCAAATATCCTCTCTGATTGTGACCTTACATGTAGGAAATCACTGTACATTTTTTACAAATATGATTTTATAAGCTGCCAAAACAGCACATATATGAACTAATATAACCCATAAAATGTATGACGCTTCGGAACACGTCACCAGGCTGAGCACGGTGGCCAGAGCTCATGCACTCTTTCACTCCAGAAATAATCACAGTTCTGTATTTTGTGTTTATTATTCTCTTTCTTTCACTAATGGTTTGAGTCATTATGTTTCTTCATGCAGTGTACTTTGAAAATTTGCCTGATGTTATAATTTTAAACTTTATGCAAATTTTATCTTACATGTCTTCTTTAGGTTTTGCCTTTATTTCTCTTGAATTTCTCACCATTGAAAAATTAACACTTGTTAATTTTGCAGGTAGAATTTAGTAGAATTTGTATTATTTGTTTAAGAAATGTATCGCTTTTCTCAAATCTGTCCTTGTTTTTGAAACAGGAGTTTTTAAAGTTTCATTTTTTTAATAAAATTCTTTTTAGCATATTGATTTGTTGGAGGCACTTATTTTAGAGCTCCAGAAGAATAAATTGCAAAGGTAGGTTCAAATGAAACATGGATCTTAAGGAGCATGACATCCCAGGTGACTTGGAGGTACAAGCAAGAGCCACACTCTCACCAAAGGGCCCTCCTGGAATCTGGCCTACCTCCCCAGCAATGCCAGTCCTCATACTAGGAGGCATTTGGTTTTCACGTGACAAACAGATGCTGATACTAGCTGTGAAGTGTTCTAAGAGTGACATTGTCCCTGTTGAGGGGCTTCCTGGTTCTAGATTTCATCAGTCAAAGAGGCTGAAATTATCCATGTTAATAACATCTATTTCCCATAGTGCCCTGGCCCCACCCAATCCATTCATTCTAGGTTTTTTACTTTAGGTATCTACCCAGAACAGGCATTGCTTTACCAAACGGACTTTTTCTTCCATTTTTTTTTCTTTTTTTTCTCTTCCAGTAAAGTTTCTCATGTGATATCCTTGTGGTATGTCCCTATTTTCCTGTTTCCTAAAATGTCTTTTCCAGGTTTATCTTTCTCTCAAAGCCTCATGAAGGAGGGAGCATTTCAGCAAACTAATGGATGACCAAGATGGTGACAGTCATGTATGTTGAAAATATTTTTTCAAATATTTTGGTGGTATGTTTGGATGAACATCATTTCTTTTATTGATTTTCCAAATTTTCTGTTAGTGAAAATTTGATGCCCCTATATTTAACACTTATGCATTCTAAAATGTGACAGGCTTGCTTTGCACATTTCTGACTCCAGCTGCAGTTGGCTTTTGTGTACTCTTGCAAAAGAGAACTGGGGAGGTGTGAGTGGAATAAATAATGAGAGCAGCATGAGAGCAGGCAGGCCGGGTGTGGAGACCCCAGGCGGGGTGCAGTCAGGTCATCCCAGGAGAAACACAGACACAGTCACCAGGCAAGTCCCCTAGTGGCCTGTTGTCCAACCAGCCTGAGCACTGTGACCCTTGGGAACCATGACCTCCATCAGGCACTCAGTGGTGCTGGCTCATTGATGCCTCAGCAGGGAGTGGTCTCCTTCCTGATGTTTGGGAGACGAAGGTTGGCACCTTCCAGGGGACGGTCACCAGCAGCAGCAGCAATAGCCTCATGAGCTGTGTATTCCAACTGCTGCATCCCAAGCTCCTCCTGGAAGTCTCGAGCTTCTGTATTTAGAGCTGGAATTGGTGTTGGTGCCACTGATGACATTACATAATGGAAATTAATGTGCTATTTTAATGATTGTTCTTATATTGCTCAACATAATGTACTTGAATAATGATCGTAAGGCATTTTGCTTGTTCATTTAAGATCCACTCATTACCACGTACAAATGCTCTGCCTCCTAATTCTTGCCAAATATTTTTGTCTCACTGAGCCTGTCCCCAACTGTGTTGCACAATAACATTTCTTTTATAATTAAATATTCTCCTGGAAACATCAGCTAAAGGCATTAATATTTAATCATTTCATGCCCTATATTTTGTGTGTTGCAAAAGCATTCTACAAGTCCAAGAGGATTTTCCTGTGCTGGAATCTCAACTGAACTCCAGAGTTAGGTGGGTTTTTTCTTGTCGCTCGACTAGTCTGTTCCTTTCTGTTATTTTGACATTCTCTTGTAAATAAGAATTGGAATCCTCCCTCATAGATGAACATTTTAATAAGTGGCAGCAAACTGCTTCCCCTCTCACACTTGCCCCCCCATGCACCAGCAACACCTCATTTTTTCCCTTTAGACAGAATGATTCCCCATCCGTCTGGTGTCACGGATGGTCTTCACAGGGGGACAGCACACACTGCTGCAGTGACAGACACAATCGTACCTGCAACGAGCCTGCGCTTCCTTTGGAAGGAGGCAACACCAGCCTCGCCCACCCGGCCATATTATCACATTCTGCCATCCCAGGAAGATATGTCAGCCAGCTGCAATTGCATTTGATTAAACACATCATTACTAGGAGGCTGCCATTGCAAAGCATATTTCTTTTATTTCTGTGCGTATGCCACGTTTGGTATTTGTTGCCCATGGGGCACATTCAAGTGATTACATGGAGGATCTGTAGCCAGCATCAGGGAGAAGGATGACTCCTGCCAGATCCTCCCAGGTACTAAGAGGAGTATGCTTGGTGATCACTGTGGGTGATTACAATGACTTACAACATCAAGAAGTGTAGACCCACCAACTTTCACCTTACAGAGAGAGTGGGATGAAAAGGAAGGTATAGTGGCAATAAACCTTATAATTTAAGAACTCCAGAAATTTGTTAACTAATATTAATCAGAAGTACCTCATGTTCGTTTCTCATAGTTTGAGGTAATTTTCTCTTACTTTTAAAGAGGCTCAGTTCATAGTGTTCACAAAAAGGTTTTAAATATATTCATTGCTAAGAAATTTTGCTTAAAGTGCAAATTAGTACAATAGCAGTATGTATGATGTGAAGCCTATTCTTGTGTTCCCCACTATCATATGCATAGGATTTTATTCTGAATTCCTTAAAAGAAAGTCCCTTTGCAAAAGGTCAATTCAGATGAGTTTGCCTCTTCAGCATATTGTACCATTAAGCATTTACCGATTTGTCATGGTAGTGAATAATTGATAAAATCTGTTTACTTAGTTTACAAGTTTTAGACTTAATATTTAAGTTCAAAAATTACCAATAAATTACATGAAAAAAGTTTGAAAGTATTTTGGTTACCTTAAAATACACTTTCAATTTCTTTTATCCTATTTGTGACTTCTGGATTACTTAAAAGGAATAAAGACAGAAATTAATTAAGAATAAAAATTTCTAGTTACAAGGTATAAGAATAAAGTGTTTCCAGGTAATCAAACCAAAATAAGAGAAGTAAGTAATGTCACTCTCAATAAAATTCATTGGGATAGTATCCTTAAATTTTACAAGTGGATAATGCCTAATCAGCTCATTTCAGCTCAATTAGAAGAAGTATCTCTGAGAGAAGGCAGGATAGTTGAACCTCTAAATAGAAAATAAAGCAACAAAATTCATTTCCTAAAAACTTAGGTGGTGTAATTTGAGAAAAGCCTACAAAAAATGAAAAAAAACACGTGTGTGACATGAAGTAGATTCCTTGGCACTACCGGGTAGCACTGAAGCAATTGAGAAATTGCATATGCTCCTTTGTATATTCCAGCAGAAACTGAAACTGGTAGTGTCCTAGAGACATGATGATAGGAAACATCATAGCAGCAGAATTGTGCTGACTGAGGTGGATACACACACACACACACACACACACACACGCACACACACGGAGAACACTGGAGAGTTCCCTGGGACCAAGGAGGTGTTTCTGTTAGTGGAGGACATACTTGTGTCCGTCTTCTTTCCCATGTAGTCTTCACTTAAAAAAAAAAAAAATGAAACAAAGACAAAGCCCAACTGAATCCATCCAATCCTCTAATAAGCTTGACAGAGGCAAATGCAGAAACCATCAGATTCAGAAGCTGCCATGTAATCAAAGGTCCTCATCAATGTAGGAATATGTCTCCTGCAGAAATATAATAGTCAGCAAGAAGAGGCAGGGCCCATGGGGCTTGCTGAGAGTGGAAGATCAATGAACAATCCTCAAAAAGGCAGAAAAGAAAACCACTTAAACAGAGGGATGCACCTGGAAGGAGAGGAAGTGGTAGAAATGAAGCCCATCAGTGCCAGAGGCACAAAGAATGAATTATTCTGAGAGCACAGTAAACCACAGAAAGGCAAAACAGCATAGCTAGCACTGATCTAAGGCAACGGAATAATTTCACTTGAACAAAAACAGCAAAAGTAAGAAAGTAATATAGAGTAAGAATTTCACAAATGAAATAAGATAAAATACTCACAGCCATAAAACAATCTGCACAGCATTAGCTCTAAGTGGCATATACATTCCAATAGAAAATTCCCAATTTTTCAGACATGGTAGGGCAAATTTTTCCAAAAGCAAGTAAAAGTTATTCCAATATTAATGTAAATTTAAATATTAATGGAAATATTTAACAAAAGGAAAATAAAAATTTACAAATAAAACAACAGAAAGCTGTGAATATTGGTACCTAACTTATTATGGCCCAAAATATTTTTAAATTGATAATCGGGCAAAATGAAACCTAACAGTGTTGGCATATTAGCCACGATTTCCCCCACTCCTTTATTTCTTGGTACCTGCATAGTGAATGTCTTGGAATTTTTTTTTGTCATGGAAGCAAAAGTTTCTTTATTCTTATGTTTATTTTAGGTGTAAATGTAAACTAATGTCCTCAGACACCGACCTTCTCAGCAAAGGCAGAAACATCCAGGATCTTCATTCTGGCACAGAATTCAGGAACCTGGCCAGTCTGCCCAGGTTCATACCTCCTCTGACACACCAAAGGCAGCTGTCCTTACTATAGTGCTCACAAAACAGTCAGGAAAAAATTAATTCTAGGATATGTGGGAAGCATGGAGGGGATTCATCTATAATCCAGCAGATTAAATAAATGGCATGTAAAGAGGCACAATTCACTTTTCAGGAAAATAACGGAAGGACTGAGCATTCACAGGGAAGGCAAGCAGGGCGGGAGGGAAAAGAGGGCACTCAGGCCTGGACAAGTCACAGGAAACTAACTCAGAACCAAAGGCTCTGCCCCACGTGGAGCGCACTGCACATCCACGTTGCACAGGAAAAAGTGGCTTTGAGATTCTGAAGAGCTGAGTCAAATCCAAGTCAAAGATGAGGCCAAAGAAGGGTAGCATTCAACGGTTGCAAAACCAGGGAAGCATTCAAAATGCCAAACGAATAGAGGCACAGACGGAATAGGAAAAATAAAACCACCAGAAACAGAAGAGAGGCGGATGTCAGCCTCAACCACGACCCAGAGAAGGCTCAGCGCAGCCACAGTGGGATCCAAGGCCGACTGGAGAGAGTTCTGGAGGGCCAGCCCCGGCAGCACCGCCCACCACAAGGGCAACGGGGACCCTGGGGGGACCCTGGGGAGAAAACCCAACAAACGCAAGGGGTCCTTCTCGGCAAACATAATAGAATTTGCTTTTTTCTGGAAACACAGTAAACCATATTAAAATACTGGAAGACCCCGCCAGTCCTGAAAACAAACAAACAAACAAACAAAAGACAGAAGGAGAAAACCACTTATAGAATTCCTTGTTAATTTATCCCAGGTGATGAGTTAAGATTTTGGATATTCTGGTTAAAGAACTTTTGTCCCTGAGAATCAACTTGGATACTAAGGGACACGCAGCATGCTGTTCTCAAATTTAGCAAGCACATGTAATCCAAATGAAATGAAGCAGTATTTACAGTTTTTGGAGTAACACTGAAGCTTATTTTGTAAATAATATAAAACCGGGCCATCATGATTACCCATTATTTCAGTTGTGGTCCACACTGCTGTGCTGTCCATCAGTGCTTTCCCACACACAAAAATCAAAGGATTGCTGACATGCAGAATGAGCTCTGAATAACGTAATGGCACTTGAAGTAAACCCCTCCTAAGTCGGTTTATGAGTGAGGAGACTGAAGGAAACCATGCAGTTAATTACAAAGGCCTAGCAATGCAAAAGGCTTCAGGCCCGAATTCTGGGTTTGTTGTTCATCCTTAAAGGGGTTAGTAAGTGTGTTGAAGTAAACCAGAGATTCCGGAGGTCTCCAACATTTGAAGATCATGAACGCTTTTGTAAAAAATGAACTAAGAGGAGCTTAGGAAAAGGACTGCAGTAGAGAAGACAAAGGGCAACGTGGAGGACCAGATGGCAGCAAAGTCTCCGAAATGGGTGGGGGACTAGTTTCTAGCCAAGTGCCCTGGGAGGTTGGGCAAGACAAAACTCACTGTCACCTGGATGTTCTCACATGGTGTCCTCTGGCAATTTTTACAGCTTTAGCTCTATTTCCAATTTTGTTTCAATTTGTATGTATAGTGTGCAATAATGGACAAGGATTAATTTTTTTTAATTAATATCCAATTTTTCCAAGACATTTGTTGAAAAAATAATTAATTCCCCACTGAATTAGCCTATGTCCAGTTGTTGAAAGTCAAACTGAATATGCACAGTTAACTCTTTTGAAATCTATATTCTAATGTTTATGACTGTAAGTTTATCCTTATGCCAATTCAAAATGCCTTGTTTGCTTCAGATTTAGAGTCAGTTTTGAAATTAGCAAGGTAAATGCATCCAACTTAATTCTTTTTTATCAAGTGTTCTGTAATTTTTTCTGTACAAAGTTTTAATCTACTTCTCAATTTCCATAAATGGTGGCTGGGCTATTCCTTAGAGTTGCATTGAGCTCATAAAATATTGAATCTTCTATGTCATAAAACAAGTCTGTCTCCAAATGTATTTGATTTTTCTTAATTCCCTTCAATACTCTTGAGTTTTAAGCATACAAGAATTCCACACACATTTGCACAGAGAATTCTTTTTGATACCTCCAAGAATTTTTTATTTGTCTTTGCTTTCCATTTTTTTTTTATTTGCATGTGCTGGGGATCAAACTGAGAACCTTTTGCATGGTAGGCAAGAACTTTGTCACCGATGTATATCTACATTTAATCTGAATAAAGACATTGTACCTGACTCTAAATGAGTCTGTGAATAGAACAACCATGGAGGAGGAAATACAGAAAACTGAAGAAATTCTTGACTTACACCCTGATATACAGTCAACAAAATCCAGACTCTGGTAAACTTTAAAGTTCAAACAACCCCTATTACTTAATAAAGATATTCTATGGAAAATTTAGAAAGAGAAGAAACCTATCAGGTAAAAGAGACTTACCAGTTAATTTGTTTAAATCAATAAGAATAGAGGTCACACATGATGTGTGATCAAATACATTAAAAATGTTAGGAAAGCATGCTATGATGGTATGGATGATACTCATGAGTAAATTATTAACAATCTACACAAAATGAAGAAAAAATACACGTTTTATACTACTTGGCTGAATTTTATTTTTTAAACTGATGGTATGATTTTTATTTCTGATTTATATACAATAAAATAATAGTTCTAATGATGGTGATTACAAACATCATTATTTTAATACATTGAGAAAATATGAGAATCGTGTGTCAGGTGTGGTGGTGAACCTGTGATCCCATCTACTCAGACCTGAGGAAGGAAGATCATAGATTCCAGGCCAACCTGGGCAACTTTACAAGACCCTGTCTTAAAATAAAAAGTAGAAATAAAGACATAATAAAAAGGCTGTGGACGTAGCTTAATGGTATAGCTGTCTGGGTTCCATCCCCACACCAAGCAAAAAAGAAAATAGAAAATAAAAAATAAGAAGGAAAGGAAAGGAAAATTTCTTGAATACAGTCATTCAAATAATGTCAATGGAAAACTTTCATGAAAACAAATATCTGGTTTCCCTCCAAAGTAAAGCAAGTCAGAATTCCTCATACATGTGTCTGTCAGGGAAATATTAAAACGAATTTTTAAACTTATATTCATGTTCCTATATGCTTTCAGGCAATCTTCCATAAACCTTTGGAATTAGTCTGTTGGTACTTACAATGCATGAGATAGATAAAGTAGATAGATAAAACAGAAGGTATCTTAGTTTGGTATTATTCTTTGTAAGAGTCAAAGTATTTTGTGGTTTAAAATATAACTGAAACAATCAATTTGTAATCAATTAAGAGAATATATTTACCTTTTGACTTTGGTACATACCACCTCCTTGTTAATATAATTACACCATTTAGATGCCTAATCTCCCTGTCTGCTAATATCAGTGTATGTACATATTCCCATAGTCAAATATGTTCATAAGTATAAGCAAACATTCAGGATATTTTAAAGACACTTATGCTAACCCAAACACTCCACCTTGTCATTACGCTGATCACAGGTGTGTACACCACTTAGCATTGCCACTTCTGTCAATTCCCCTACATCTCCTGCCACCTGGTGTATTTTGTCTTTTCCATGATAAGGAAGGGGCTAAGAAGTAACATTTCCTCTTGTATTGTACTGAGTGAGTGATAGTCTTCTAAACGTAGCACACCTACAGTCAGGGAAAAAACCCTCACTAGTGTGCATTTCAAGTGAGCCCTCTCTTTATGTTAGCACTTAAACTATTGAATTGCAAATGAAATTCTAGGCAAGATGTGATACCTCCATTTTCATTTAACAAGATTTCTTTAATGCTCATGAGATTCATAAGGAATCGGATGCTATCTGAACAGCAAGGATTTGTAATAATGGCCCAGGTATTATGAGGATTAGAAGAATCTGAATGAACAATCCCTTAGCTCATAAAGAAAATGATAAAGGATAAAAGGTAGCATTAACTGTGCAGGGATGTGGGCTACTCACGTATGTGTAGCTGCATCAATTTAAAAGCACTTACTTGATTAGTTAGTTAAATAAATAGCTTTTATTTTGCACCTACCAAAAAAAACTCTGAAGTCACTAAGGGTCTATGTTTTGTAACAGATGAGGAAAGTGTTTTATAATAGATGAGGAAAGTTTTAAATGCAGTCAGAATCTTCCCCCCAAAATAGTATTTAATATGTTTTTTTCTTGAGATTGCATTTTAATCATTTTTAAAGAATTTTACTAAAGACTTGGATGGTTGCTATCTTGGAAAAATCAGACTGAATGTTTAATGAAAATTTCATTTGAGGGCATCTTTTTGGTAGAAATATTCACCATTAGTTAGTGATTTTTTTTCAACCACCCTACCCCAGAAGATGCCTGTTTCTCTGAGTGGAAGTCTAAGTGAGCTGCCATTATGTATAATTCTGAACCCAAATCCCCTAATTTTACATGAACATGAATTCTATTCAAAATGACCTTTTGTTTTGTCTATTGACTCTGTTGAATAATATTCATGAATTTTTAATTTAATTTTTTAAAGTAATAGAATATTTACTCAAAATAGTATTCAACACATTTTCCTGTGGTTGCCCTCCTTACTAATTTTTAAAAGAATTTTACTGAAGTCTTGGATATGTGCTTATCTAGAAAAAAATCCAATCAAATATTTAGTCCAAATCTCAAAATATCAGCCCTGTTATGGGAACTCACTCTGGCATTTGTAAAGTTGGAATAACCTACAACATTCAAATATGTTCTTCGCTGTACTCTAAGATGGTATTATAGATTATGAAATGGCAGAGAGGAACTATTAATAACATAAATATTAGAACATAATTCCTGACTTTTCAAAGGAATTGGATTTAATTTGTGAAGCAAAAAAAAAAGATTTGGAAAAAAAAACTTGTTAGAGAATTTTTACATATTTAGGACATTGATACCATTCTGAAGTTTCTCTTTATTTAGCACATGAACACTTTCTATCCAACAGTGGACTGAACATAGAACTTTTTACAAGAACCCAGTCCTAATGTGTAATTAGCTTTGACTCCCGTATATTCTTGATGCCATTATTGTTATTACCCTATTGGAAAGGTACATGACCTCCACCAGGGAAGCAAGATGGCAGGGCACTGTGTGCTCTTCCCAGTCCAGGACATAGCTGCTCCACGTGCTTTAGCATGCTTGCCTCACTGGGTTGTGTATTGTTGTGGATTCAAGAGGAAATCTGGTATGGAGAGCAATACCAGAAAGCAGAAGCCAGGACCGTGTTCAGGGCTCCTGCTGAGCTGGGCGGGTGGTCCAGGCCTGGTGTGGGAGCCACAGACCTCTCAGTCCACCTCACCTGGAAGTCAGACTCACTGAGCCTGGGTTCAGCTCCAGAGGGAGCTTCAGCTTACGTGAAACAGCATGCGTTGCTTCTGAGCAGCCTCGAGCAGACATCTGTGTGCTGCCAGGCCAGTGTCCTGTGCCCCACCTCCAGCACTACAGCATATGCCAGGGGTCCCAGAGTGATGAAGCCAGCACTCAGAAGGGGAAGGGGCCATGTGAGCATCACCCCTGCTGCTCCATCTCTACCAAAGACAAACGGGCATCAACAGAGGCTGATCCAGGCTGACTAGGTCATCGTGCGGGTTGTGGGCTCCATCAATGATTTTTTTTCATTTGAGTTTTGGCATTATTATAGAAATGTTTCAAAAGTTTCTAACATATGGCTAATGTCATTTGCTATTTCTTTCCATAATTGTGTTAAAATCTGTTAAGAATTCACGAACTAGACTGATAGGGGTTCTGATGAGAAGGTTAGATAGATAATTTTCAATGGATGAACATTTTAATTTCAAATAATTTTATAATAAACAAAAGGAATTTGAACTTTTATTTCTGGTTAGTTTCCATCATCTGAATGCATTTCACTCTAAGTCATTGGCCGTGTAGTTTTGACTTCCTTATACATTAATACCTCATTTCTAACTTCTGCGTTTAAATGCAGAATTCAGGTAGGTGGGTGTGTGTCTCCCTCGGAATGTATTCAAGTTCTCCAGACACCTAGGCTCAGCCTATTGTCCATGTAGTTTCTTATTTTATTCCTTTTGCATACCCTCACCTCCAAACAAACTGAAAAGAAGTAAATAAGAATTTTATACCTCACAGTATTCCAAAGAGTCTTCTAACAATATGCTACCCCATTTAATCCTTATTTTAAAAAGACACTTTAGTTGGAATCAGATTTATGGACATTGTTTAGAAGAATATAAAACTTAGATAACTTGATATAATAATTTATAGCAGTAGGATTCAAGAGCAGATAGCCTGTTCCAGAATCCTTCCCTGCACTATGGTTATATTCATGAACTCAGCCCCTTATTGTGAAGTATATAACTGACTTCTTAACCACCTTCTGCATATGTTCAAGGAAAAATGACTTGTGAAGGACTGAAGGTTGTTTCTCCAAAGAGACTACATCTGTAGATAGGACCCATGAAAGACTGCCAAGGTTAGGTAAGGTTATAAAGGTGAGGCCCTAATCCAACAGAACTGGTGTCCTCAAGAGGAAGATGCCAGAATTTCATGCTCACAGGGAAGACCATGTGAGCAAGCAGCAAGAAGGGGGTCTCTGTAGCCCAGCGAAGAAGCTGCAGGGGAAATAACCTGACACCAGGAACTTGGACTTGCAGCTGCGAAACTGTGGGAAAATGAATTTCTGTCCTTTAAGACACACTCTATGGTATTTAATGATGATGGTCATAAAGAATTAATGGGAGACTACATAAAATTCAAAGGAAAACAACAAGAGAACCAGGTAGTGTTAATCATTACTGACAGGCCTGTCGTGTAAGAACCATCTAGGTCTACACTGCATCCTGGTTCTCTAGGGAAACAAACTCCACCCCTCTTTTCCTCCCTCCCCCCACCCTTCCTTCCTTCCTTCCTTCCTTCCTTCCTTCCTTCCTTCCTTCCTTCCTTCCTTTTTTCCTTCCTTCCTTCCTCCCTCCCTTCCACGCTCCCCCAACTTCCTTCCTTTCTCCTTCTCTTTCTCCCTCTCTCTTATTCACTGTAGGCATTCTCAAAGCATTTACACCAAAACATCACTTTGGTAACATTTACAAAATTCTCACAGCATGTGCACATTATGTCTGACCCATTCATTCTACTGAGGACCAATGCAATTTAAGGATCTTGAATGTAGGCGTTGTGAGATTCACGGTAAATCCACTTTTTGTGCCTTCTAATTTCCACCAGAGCATGTGCAATTACTTCTGATTCTATCAAGGTCATCCAACTCTAATCTCATTGTTTGGTTAGCTTTTTGTTGCTGTGACCAAAATACCTGACAAGAACAACTTAGAGGAGGATAAGCTTATCTGATTATCACCGTTTCAGAGGTCTCAAGCCATAGATGGCCAACTCCATTGCTCTGGGCCCACGGTGAGGCAGCACTCCATGGGGAAAGGGCCCAGCTGAGAAAATCTGCCCTGCTCATGGGGGACAGGAAGCAGAGAGGGGCAAGGGAGGGGCCACAGGTAAGAATGCACACTCCCAGGACATGCCTCCAGTGGCCCACCTCCTCCAGCCATACCCCACCTGCCTAGAGTTACCACCCAGTCAGTCCATTCAAATCAGGGTGGACTGATTAGGTCACAGCTCCTCTGAATAATCCTGCATTAACAGTAGCTTCTGAGGGACCCCTCACATCCAAACCATAACACATAATCCAAACATTCTCTGATAATAATGTTTTTCCATTTCATGGATTTTGGCTTTGATTGCAATTATTTCCTATCTTCTGCTTTTGGTATTGATTCATTTTTCTTTTTCTAGGGCTTTGAGATGCAATGTTAGGTTGTTTATTTGGTGGCGTTCTATTATTTTCAGTGTGAATATGAAGCACAACAGAAAAACATTAAGTCACCACCATTAGAGCATTTTGCTATCCAAACCCAGCAGTTCTCTCTAAAGCCATGGATTAAGGCTTTAAAAAATATGCACTTCACAGTTACAAATTCAAGGGGTTCAATGTATCTTGACTTAGCTTGATGCTTTTTGCATAGTTGTCATTATTTTGAAATAAATGGATAACCTGTAGCCTAATGGCCGCCTTTAACCTGCCAGAAATTTTTTTGAACACAATAAAATATTTGAGAAATCATGGAAACAATAGCATTTTCCATACTTACTCACATACCTTAACAATTGCAATACTATTTTTAAATTTCGGATGCCCTTTTACTGCTTCCTCCTGCTTTCTTCTTTCTATGACTCAGTTAAATCTCAAGTGGTCACTGGAACCTATGTTCATCACTTTAATGTTGCTCTTTTTCTCATCCCCATCATTCTAGTAGGCTGTACAATGGTGTTTCCGACTTCTTGTGTCTCAGTGCCAGAACTCTGCCCTTCATTTTTTTTTTTTACAACTAGACAAAGAATTAAAAAAAAAATGTTTCTATAGTCCTTCTCATGTTTGACAAATTTCCCACAGAATCTAATTCACAACCAATATGCAGCAGGTACTCAATGCACACTTGAGTCAAAGGCTAATTGTAGCTGTTTATAGTTATAACTAATGTTTTTGAAATCAGCCTTCTTGCAGTTAGATCTTTTTTTCATTAAGCATCATGTGTCTCAAGACACTAAGACAATAATCAATGTTGTCTGCTTATTTTATGTTCACCATGTTACATTTTAAACTGATAAACTAAGCATACCTTTGTAGTTTTCTTTTATTTCAACAAAAAATCGATGTTATAAACATCTTACTTTCAGGAAATGCATCTACTCAATTGTATCACACCATTTTCCTAAGTCAAATCAAAATCTCTTCCTGTCACTTCCTTGGATATCTTAGGGTCATCTGAGGTTCTGTGAATTGCAACATATGGCCACTGTTATGCCTAAAATGGTACATTATAGTCCAGGTTTGCTTGGGGAGGACCTAACTATAATTTCCTGCATCTCATTAGAAGGCAATTTGCTATGAGTCTTTAGCCATTTCTATGCATCTTGCTTAGAGTCACTGACTGCCTTTGGTCCCAAAGAATTTTTGTCAAGTATCTATGTATGTAGAAAGCGGCCTTTGAAGAGAGATAGGGTTTCACATCAGAGTGACGGGCAAGCTTATTGTACTCTAGGGAGTTAGGTCTACCTCTGGAGTCAGAAGTAAGCATGCTTACTGCCCAAAATAAAGGTTTCGGGTGCTCTGAACCCAGGGCTGCTTTTCTGAGCAAAATCACTCTGGGATGGCAATCATTGGGGTTAATCACATCACCCTCATGAGACTTGGATGCAAGAGAAACTGACACAATGTGATCTCAGGCTGCTTGCTTTTTCTTGAGCGATATGGTCTCCAATCCAGGAATCTTATTTCTCCTGCCAACCTGTGTCAAAGTGAATGTTAACTTAGCTCACAGGTAATGTAAAACCTCAGATCTTCAGTTCTTAACATAGTCTTTTCCAAATGTTGGCTTGGGTTTCCCGGAGATTTTCCTTTTGCTTAGCCATGCTTCTTCTTATGTTAGACATACCTCTATGATTTCATGCACTGCCTCAATTCAGATGTTATCTTTCTTTCTATGTAGCAAGACTATAGCTTCTTTTACTAAGGTTCTTGCCATATTTATCTATGCATATGAGATCGCTGGCAAAATACGAGCACTCAAAATATATATTTTAAATGATAAACTGTGGGTTTGGTGTTGTGGTTCAGTGGTAAGGTGCTTGGCTAGCATATGCAAATCACTGGATTCAATCCTCAGCACCTCATATAAATAAATTAATTAAATAAAGGTATAAAAATAATAATAACTAACAATTTTGCCGACACATACAGGACTGAACCATTTGCTAGACTTCAGTAAGGACTTACATTGTCTCTGTCAATCTTGAAACAAGCTCTGAGGGCAAGTTGATGTAGGGAAGGCTGAGGTGGACAGTCACTGCTTCAGAGGTTGGCAGAGTTAGAATACACATAAGGGCATAGTTTGAGTAGGCACCCTGTGTCCAGGTGTCTTCAGACATTGTTTTGATGGCAAACAACTTCCAATATTTCTCAAGGAACCACAAAAATCTTCGCTATCCAGTGTGCCTGATGGATGATGGCCTCTATTACCATGTTCTTTGCAGAAGAAAGCATTCATTTGGAAATGCACAAGTATGATAGCCTAGGCTCAGTCATTTAATTTCAATATCTGAAATTAACCAACATTTGTCTTCCTCTCCCACTTCTCTATCTATTTGCTACAGGAGAGACCCAAAGAGAATACATGTATTTATTTATCTCAGAGTCACAAAACTAGTCAGTGACAGAGTTGCTTTATGAAGAGGACTTAGAAACAAGTCTATTACCTGATTGACTAGGTGAGGGCCTGGTGTCTAACTAATTCATTTCATTTTGCTACAATACTAAGCAAGGGCTAAGGTGCAGGAGGAAGCAGCTAAATAGGGTCTGTTCATATTTTTTTAGGTTCTGTAGATTTATCTTAGATCTAACAATAGACATTGATCACGTATTTAAGGTTATCCTCAAAGTATATACCTGGAAGTTTCTCTAATAATTATTCATGTTGAAATTTCCCATTCATCTGTTTCAAATTGGTTGAGTTTTGAGGTATCATTTGGGTTTTTAGAGTACATTCACTCTTTCCATTTAGTTCAAGCACTGAGGTTCTATTTAGAATTCTCCATTTTCAAGGTAATATAATAAGATATTAGAAATTCTAATGTTCTCTGAAATGTTTTCCAAGGCATGAAAATCAAATCTGAAGAGAAATGGTTCTTAATTTCTTTTCTAAATCTTTTCAGTATAGGTGATAAAACTATGAACTAGCTTGCAAGTTATTGGAAGCCTGAAGAAGGTGTTGAATGGTAGTATAGAATCCAAATTAAGGCATGAAGAGGATAATAATTAACTATAAAACCACTTAGGAGAAAAACTTCCCAGCAGTAACAAAGTGTTGTATAGAAACAGCAGCACATTTTGGGCCAAACTGCAATCATTAGCATATATTAAAAAGAAGTGTTCTCACCTGCTTTCTTCTTAGTTTAATATCAGTTCAGTGTGCAAAGCATAGAGATAAAAAATAACTAAATGTGCAAAATGTATATTCTGCCCAAGATATTCTGCATTTTTCAGTCCATAAACATCTCAGAGTCTAATGAATTTCGGGATAAAGAAGAAGCAAGAGCTATAAAATAAAAAGGCTGAGTATCAGGAAAACACCTAAGATAAAAATCCAAGGAGATGCTCAGTTAGTTCATCAGGAGTCTCTGGGTAGCAGGGAGGAACAAGGTTGCCTTGCTTTGCATCCATCAGCACAGCGGTATTTCCCATGAGACCAGATCCCTGTTTACTTCAGGGGACTGTCTGCCCACAAGCATGTGATAGTGGGTCTTTGAACTGTAATTTCTATTTGTGGAATCAGCTCAATTTATTAGTCTTCTGAATAGAGATTTTACATTGATCCCTAGAAAGACCTTCTAGCCTTCTATCCTGGAGAAACCCAGCTGTGTGCCATTTCTTTCTAAAGAGATATAGACCAATAAAAGTAGCTTAAAAACACAAATCCTTTAGAATGCTTTCCCCCCTTTTTTGAGATGCTTTTTTGAGTGATACGTTGGATAGAATTTTAAACAATATATGAACTGTATTCACATCTTTCCTAATCCACAATCAAATAAAAATATGCACTGCCCTCAGGGTTCAACTAATCCTAAAACAATCCCAACTTTACAAGGAGAACTTGCTTTCAAGAATACAAAGTTACTAAAAGCAGAAATATGACAGTCTTTCTACAAATGCTCTACACTGTGAAACTTAAAAATATACAATAAATAAATGACACACAACTTGGACTTTCTATAGCTGCCAAGCTGGACATTTCACTTAGATCAAATTGTCCATCAATGGGGACACAATTCTGAAGGCTAATTTCACTCAGAATGACAAATGTGTGTTTCAAATCAAGAGAAGTTGCTTTTTATCAGAACATTAATTATCTCTGCTTATTTTTTTTTACTTTACCAAGTATAAACAAATTTAAATATATTTTATTTTAAATGTGATAAAGCAAGCAAAAGACTCTTTGGAATTAATATTGAGCAAACGGCCAGATCAGCCAGGCACTGTGTTTACTCTTTTACTCTTTCATAGTTAATCAGCTAATGATGAAATCTAACTTTGCAGCAAACACAAACTATGTTTAATTTTATTCATGTATGTGCACGAAAAATTTAAATTTCGTGCCAATTACTTGTGCATAGCTATTTTGTGTACATGGTGTGTATTCATTGTGGATTGGTAGTGACAAAGGAATTCATCAAACACATATTCTGTCATTTGCTGATCCTCAACAATTCAGTTAGTGAGAGTAAAGCTCTTTGTGTAGAAAGAATAGACCGTGCTAGAAGAGAAGCACCAGAAGTTAGTGAAGAAGTATCAGAACATTCACTGTGTAAGTTAATCCAGTGATTAACATTGGAACAGATTCTGCTGGAAGAGAACTCATTTTTGAACTCTTCACATATGGCTTCATGCTTTTCTTTCTCAGCACGCTATGAATTTTCTTCAGGATACATTGTCAAAAGAAAATATTTGACAACATCAATAATGTTCTTTAGACACGAGACAGCTAACAGCTAAAATGAGGTGTGCTTTCTAAATCTAGAATTGTCATTGTCACAAAGCAGACCAACATAGGTTTTATTCTGTCTTTGCATATCTGCATCACTGAAATGATACACATGGAGGGCATGGTACTATTTCAATGTGATGTTTTCCAGCCCACATTGTGATCTCAATCAGCTGGATCTCAATATGTAGGAAGCAATTGTGGACCCTTCCCAAGACACACTCAAATTTAAGAACTCTGTGTGTGTGTGTGTGTGTGTGTGTGTGTGTGTATGTGTGTGTTTACATATATATATGTATGACTACATATATATATACATATATATACACACTATATACTTATATGTCTAACTACCTATACATATGTAGTTTGTTAAAGGTTAACGCAATGCTAAGCCCCACAACACCTTGCATCAGCAAGCACTATTTTATATGTCATACAAGGCTAGCATTTCACAGCAGTGCCTGTCTGGTCATGAAAGGTCCTGATCTCAGAAAGCCTACACTCTGATTCACTCTCTTGTTTTGAAGGTAGGATTTGATGGGACAGTGAGCATCTCCTGGGGCATGATTTTTTGACCAGCGTGCACATACATGAAAGACCCTTTTGTGATTCCCCTCAAGGGGCTCTTGCTGGTCTGCTGCTTGCCCCTTACTTCCTGAGTCCCATCTGACCTCCTTTCACCTGCTCCAACTCCTTTACATCTTCCACCTTTCCATACCCAGGGAGGAAACAGGCCACTTGCCTGCAAGGACTCACATCCTCTCACTGCCCTGTGACAGTCCTGGCAGCATGGGCATGCTCTGTGGAAGAGAATGAAATAGACGATGCCTGTCTCTGTCCCAGGCTGTCTCTACCCAGGATGGTGGAGTCATGGAGGCTACTTGTTGGTTCTCTCATCCAAATTGCATCTAATTTCTGAATATATGCAAATGTCTGGTGTGGTGGTCATAAATCCATGGAGGTTTTTATCAGCTCTGGGTTGAGAAAGTGAGAAGAGAACACTGACCTCTTGGCTCTGGTTCAGATCATGAATATTTCATTTGGCTCTAGATGACAAAAACTATGTTTCTAGAACAGAATTAGTATTAGAACAATGTGCTCTATAGAACACAGGTGTAAAAGATTCATTTCGAAGATGTGCACATTTAGAATTGAGTACGGTCTACTGAGGGTAGTATCAAATATTGTACAAATAACACAGGACAAACAACATCAAGAGTAGAGAATTTAATCAATTACTTAGGGAACCTGAGAAAACAAAATGAATTATGTGAATGAAGAACAGGAAATAATTCAAATTAAGGCTTTCAAAAGGTGAGCAAAGTTCAACTTGCAGACATGAAACAGGAAAAGGTTTTCTAAGTATTGGAAGCAAAATGTGTCTAAGGAAGGAAGTGAGGAATCTAAGGATGATGGTGATAATCCACCCATTTAGAGTCTAGCATGCCTGAAGGTGGAATAGTTAACAAGATCATGCAAATGTGGACAGATGGGAATAGTGTGTCACTAGTCACTAGAAATCTATTTTGAACAACATTAGTGATCAAAGCTTCAGTGGAGAAAGGACATGGTGACCATAGTAGAAGAAAATGTCTCAAAATTGACTGTAATAGTTGGTCAGATTCCCCAAGAGCATGCACTTCTCTGGGTCAAGTTGTTCCTGAGCCCAGATGTGCCCTGGGTCAATCAGTTGCTTCGAGGTCATGTGGCTGCCAGGCCTGAAACCACATTTAGCCCCAAATCCTCCCTCTTAAGAGCTCTAGTCTGAACAAACACACTCTACCACACAAATTAGAGTCTCTCTCAGTGGTCCTTGAGGGCCTTGACTTAAGATTTCTGTCTAAGAATGAGATATGCCAGATTCATTCATTTGGAGGAAAAACGCTGCTTATTAGGAATCGTTGTGTCTTTTCTTGGCCAGATAAGGTTTTCCAGGTTTAAGTGGTCTAAAATTTTAAGTATCATATGCTTGAACTTTGACAAGTCTGGAGTCAGGGAATTTTGCACACAATGGTCATGAAACAATACAACAATACATTGTAATTGTACACAGCTGTCCTGTAATGGTGAATGAACAATAAGTAATGTCTACCTTAATTATTGCCTATAACACTGGATCCTTGTCATTTCTGAACTCTCTGACACAGAGGTAAAGCTATGGATGATTCCTGGGACTTTACTGGTATCTTTGTTTCTAAATAATACAGAGCTTCTGAGTAACAGCTGCATGTTCAAAAGTCATTTTCTGTTTTTTGCCTTTAGTATCCACTGATATACAAGAGGCAACACCAGATTCAAAGCTATGGAAATGATTTGCTACTGGAAGGCCGAAGCATCTTTCTGGGTATACTCAGTTAAATGGATATAACAATTCCTTTCAACACAATTATCTGAGGTAAAATAAAGACAATCACAAATGACCCATTGTTTATTTTGATGACAATAATGAATTTCTCAGAACAAACTTCAATGTACTAGAAAAATCTAGCATACGCAATTCATCTACTCAAAATGCTGATAAAGATGCTCCTGGTGTCCACTTAGAAAGCTACAAACCTCAGAGAAATTCATTCATTCAAGACTAAAATCAAAGTTATATATTATCCAGAATCAAGAGCCATCACAGTGGACATAAGAAGTGGCCTCTTGATGTTGGTGCAGACATTGTAGAAATCAAGCTTGGCATTAAACAGAATTATTTTATATAAAGCACAGAGTTGTATTATGGGGTCCAGTGTGGAATCCATTGAACATCACTTAAGTTGCCTGCTTGCAGAATTATCCTATGAGCATCTTCAAGGGAACTGTGATCCCATTAGTTCATCCAAGGCCAAGTAAAAGGCAAAGGAGTGGAAACCTCAACCTGTGCATCCGACCACGTTAGGGTGCGTTGGCAAGTTTCCTCCAGCTGGGAATGCCCTTGCAGATGCTTAGGTGTGGATTTCATAATAGAATTATCACAAAATAATATATTATTTATATATTTAATATAAAAGTAAATAGATCATTTTTATAAATATGTAAATATATAATACAATGTAATATAAACACAAATACATTTAATAGATGATATATTTATAAATACAATAGTATATTTATAAATATAAATATTTCTAATATATAAATATTTATGAAATGATATATCAACATTCCAAGTGGACCGTGTTCAATGTAGGCAAGTAGAGATTTATTTCACACCACTGAAATGTCCTTGAGTGAATACAAATGCCAATGCTATAAACAGAATGTTCTCAGGGCTTACCAAGATTCTTCTATGACACTCAAGTATTTGAGTCAGTTATGGGGGTGGGATGGTGGTGGTTTGGTGGAACCAGCCTTGACACCCAGCAGTGGCAGTGCTGTCAGGGTTCCCTCCCACTGTGCAGACACACTTGGAGACAAATGAGCTGGAAGGCTGCTGCTCCCTTGTCCATTTCTGAATTCTCTAAGTCTCATGTGAATCCCTCCAACTGGCAGGTTCCAACCTAGAACTTTACTGGAAATCACACTGAGACAGGTTCTTTCCAGATTTTCCTCTGACCAGTGCAGAGGATTCTGAAGAGGAGTGCTCAAGCAATCACAGAAACCCCAGCTCAATCCATTCCTTGGTTGACACAGCATCGAAATATGACCTCAAATAAAATTTAAGCTAGTGAACCACCACAGAGGGCATTTTTTTCCTGTCACACAAGAAACGAGTTTTCTTTGACAACACCAATCATTACACTCTTTGGGTTGAACAATCTTCATTTTTTTTAATCTCATTTACAAGGCATGTTTTGAATATTGAGAGTTATGGTTTGGATATGAGCTGTCCTCCAAAGCTCCTGTTAATGCAGGAATGTTGGGAAATAAAGTGATTGGACTGTGAAAATTGTAATGTAACCATCCATCCTAGTTTGAATGGACTGACTGCGTAGTGACTATAGGCAGGTGGGTCACTGGGGACTGCCCTGGGAGGGTGCACCTTCTCTGTGACCCCTTTGCCCATTTCCGCTTTTTGCTTCCTGACCCCACCATGAGCTGAGCAGCTTTCTTCTGAGCCCTTCCCCCATGGTGTTCTGTCTCACCTTGGGCCCAAAGGAATATTCTTGGCTATCTATGGACTAAGACCTCTGAAACCTTGAGTCCAAATAAACTTTTCCTCCTTTAACTTTTTCTTGCTGGGTTTTTGGTCACACCAATGCAAAAAGTGACTAAACCATTCAATAACTTGAATACTGAGTTATAAGTTAAAATATCTGCAGTGCTTTACAGAAGAGAGTAATGGGAAGAGATTTGGTTAAAATGCAAGGTATACAAAGTTTCTTAAATACACTATTTTATGTCTATAAAGTTTATGTATGTGTGTGTGATTAAAAATAACGTGCGCACGTGCACACGCACACACACACACTGAGACTTGAGTCCTCCAATTCTGTTTTCTGTAACTGGGGCACTGGTTGGTCTCCATAGTTCGTTTTTTTTTCTCCCTACCAAATCTATGTTCCCTTTAGTTTCAGAAAAATCCTCTGCTCACAGTATTTCATTACCTTAAACATGGATTCCAATCTCCTGTTCTTGAGTGGATTGTTATCCACGGTCTTACTGAAATTGGTGTGCTACTGTTTTCTAGCAATATTCACAAAGGAGTGAACACTAGTGTAGGGAATGCCCTGGTTTATAGTCACTTAAATCACTCTCCTCTGTGTAGCATCTATGTTATTTTTCATGATAATCAGAATTTATCATCCAACTCTGCAGCAACCCTGCTCACTTTTTGCTTTTGATAGACAGGTGTGGAGAGCTCCAAATGGCCAGTTAGCAGTCTTGTCTTTGTATGCATAGACAATTTTGGGTACCCTGATGGAGGCATTTCTGCTTTGTCTCAAGGACACCTAAGTCAGCAAATTCCAAAGAGAGAAGGAGACTCTGACAAGCAGGAGTCTGCTGTGATGAAGGAGAAATCCTCCCTTCCCTTGCACCCACCGGTTTCACGCTGTTTGTGTAGAAGTGGCACTCTGCATGAGCCACAAGTGAAGACACACCAGCTCGTCTGCCACCTCCTGACTGGACCCTCAACATCAGGCTGTCCTTCACATCACCCCATCAAGTCAGCTGCTAGAGGAGGGCATCGAATGTTGGATCTCATGGCTGGAGGACACACTCTTAAGGATTGTCTTCTAATGGAGTTCTTGCTTGCTCTTCTTAGACATAGAAAGTGAGAAGATGGTGATGATCACATTAAGAAGTTATGGAGCAGGGTAGCTGCTTCTATGTTTTATCTCCCACCTCAAAGGTCTGTTCAGATTTCTTTAACTCTGCTATACAAAGTGCCAGTTCCCTCTGCTCCCAACTGTGCCTATATTTACCCTCTTTTATTTTCTTCCATTTCCCAGAGTGATGGATCTTTCACAGACTGCACTGTCTCCTCAAGGGAATTTGATCTTGTTTGGCCAAAAAGGTCTCCAAATTTGCAGCTCTTTGTGCTTAATACATTCAGTTTTCCAACAAAACTCTATTTCAGTGTGTACTTGACCTCAAGAACAACAATGTAAAGATCAGCATGGAAGTCACAATTTCTCTCTCTCTCTCTCTCTCTCTTCTCTCTCTTTCTGAGCATCCATACTGTGGAGCACTGAAGGTATCATTTTTCTTTTAGCTACTAAAAATTGGTAGTCTCTTCTAATACTACTTTTCTTCTTTAATGGTACTCTCATTTTTTTTTTAAGCAATGTGATTGCCACTAGTCTTGGTGAAGTTTGCTTTGGGGATTTCAAGTGCATTGAAACCTCATACAAGCAATTTTAAAGTACTCACAGTGGCACTCTGATGGTGACAGTGGTGACAGTAGTCAGATCCATCTATGATGACTGAAAGGTGATTTTCTGCCACCAGGATCACGTAAAGGACTAGCAACAGCAGCAACATGAATTAGTCTTTTCAAATTAACTCTTATGACTGATACCATTTGTTACCTGAAATATATAAAAATGATCACGAAACAACTATTCAAGGAAAAAATATGTGTTTTCATTCACTACTTCCATTTTGTAAAACTGTTTTGCAAATTTGATTATTATATATTATCGCGAATCCCTGCCCTCAGTGAGACGCGACATGTAGGCTGGTCAGAAGCTTTATTCACACCATCTCGTTACAGAATCTTTTTTCTTCCTTCCCCAACAGGGAAGTAGTGCAGTATATATATGCAGCAACAACCAATCAGGGAGTGTCCACGAGGTTAGCTCGTGGACTGCAAGCTGCACGGAGCCTAGACACTCAGTGATCACGCACTGAGCATGCAGAAGTCTTGGCCAATGGCGAAGACTTCTGCATTAGCCTGGGGCCCTGGGCACCCTGACAGGCCAGCGTGGGGGGCGAGACATGAGGAGGGGGTTTGGGCCGGCCCACCTCCTCACATGGCCTCGGGACCCGACCCCAACACGGACATCCTGCCCATGGGCAAACCCACCCACCCTCCGGGAGGTGTGGGGGGGGAGCTGTCCACGTCAGCATGGCTCTAGCGGGTGCACGCAGTTCTCCTCCAGCCGCTATGCCACCGCCTCTTCACGTCCTGCGCTGCGGGCAGAACGGAGGCACCAGGGTCAGGCCGGAGGCACCTCCATCGGAAGGGCCAGGTGCGCAACTCCGCTCCGGGGCAAGGGGGTCGCCAGCCGCCCTGAGCGCGCAGCCCACCCCAGCCAGTGGGCACCCCGACAATATATATGTGTGTATGATACACAAGTATACATATACATTTGCAATGCAATATGCTGTTTCACCCTTTTTACATGTGAAATTCTGTGGCACTGATTACATTCCCAATGTTGTGCTTCCATTATTGCTGTTCTCAAAGTCACTCATCACCGTCAACAGTCATTGGGAACTTTTTGAGAAGTATTTCTCCATTTCTTACACCCCTCACCTCTTTCTAATCTACTTTCTACCTCTACAAATGTGCATATAAATGGAGTCATACAATACATTTCCCATATGGTCTGGCTTGTCTCACTTAGCCTGATGCTTTTGGTGTTCATCCATGGTTGTTGCCAATATTACTGTAACTGAGTAAGAGTCCATTGTACGTATAGATTAGATTTTGCTTACCTGTTCATCTGGGGAAGATCATATGAGATATTTCTTCCTTTTGGCATTGTGAATAATGCTAGTGTGAATATTGGCAGACATATATCAGCTTTAATCCCTGTTTGCAGTACTTTTAAATGGATGGCTAAAAATGGAATGAATGAGTTGCATGGTGACTCTGTGTTTGACTTGTTGAAGGACTCCCAAACTTTTCCACCATGGTTTATATTGCATTGCATGTATTTATATTGCATTGCCATTAGCATTTGAAATGCTTATAAAATGAGCAAAATAAAGACCATTCCTAATATTCAATTTTTAAATGTACAATTTAAGGTTTGCATGTATTTTAATGCATACACTTAGTGAAATGATTACTATTACACATGAGGAAGTGAACATATTCATCATCTTGCACTTATCATTGATTTTGTGTTGAAAAGTACCTCAATTGTACACTCAGAAAACCTCCAAGGTAGAATAGTCTGATCAGCTATGGCATCCAGGCTGTACACTGGATCTCTGGACTCTCCACCTGCAGGACCTCCCCACCCTGTCTCCTCTGTATCCCCTGTAATCCCTGCTCTTCTCTTGCTCTGAGCTGGATTTTTTGTTTGATGCTCATTTGTCTTTAGATTCTGCCTCAAGCATATGGTCTTTCTGTTTCTGTGTCTAGATAATCTCACTGAGCCTACAGTCTTCTAGGTTCATCCATATGGTCACAAGTGGCAGGCTGTCCTTGTTCTTCAAGGTTGAATAATACTCTCTGTGCCTGCACAGAACATGCCCCCATCCATCCATTCATCGGTGGATGCTGTGGTTGTCTCCCCATCTTGGTTATCGTGAGGACTCAGCAATGAACACGGGGTGCAGGCATCTCTGCATGGTGCTGGTTTTCTGTCCTTTGGGTACATGTAGCTGGAAGAGGGATGGCTGGGTCACGTGGCAATTCTATTTTGAATTTTTTGAGGAACAGGATTTCCATAACAGCAGCACCAGTCCTGGTTCACAACAGCAGCCTTTTCCCACCCTCATCAGCACTTGTTATCTCTTCTCTTTTGTGCAGAGGACAAATGGACACTTGTGAGGTGACATTCTTTATGGTCTGACTTGCCCTGCCCTGTGCAGCACTGTTCATACACCTGTTGGACAGTTGTATATTCTTAGAGGAATGTGCGCTCATGCCCTTTGCTTGTTTTCTTCATCCTATGTGTGTGTCTGCATGCATGTGCTATTGAGCTGAGTTCCTCGTGTAGCTTAGTTATCAACCCTTTATCTCATTCACCCTCTGAATCCATAGGCTGCCCTTTCATTTTGTTGACTATTTTCTAAAGTAAAATATAGAGAGAAGTACATATGTCATGTCAAGTTCTGATGAATATAGATAATTTGACAGAATCTAGGACTTGATAATAGATTGAGCTAGGGTGGCCATAGCTCAGTGGGAGAGCACATGGGTAGCCTGAAGGAGGCCCAGGACCAATCCCTAGTTTAGCAGAAAAGATTTAATAAGAGTGACTAATGACCGGTGAACTAGGTGGATTATACATTCAGACTGACAAAAAGGAGAACAGGAAAATAGTTTAGAGACAAATATGCAAAGATTATTCAGTAAATATATTACTCTTATAAGTGTTGCATTAATTTTTATTAGAATGATAAATCCAATTTTACTTGTATATATTGAAGGTGAATATGTGTGTGTTTGGGAAATAGAAGTTTATAAAAAAACCTTTGCAATATTTTGAAGCATCGGTTGGATAGAATGGAATATAAAAATTAATTCAACATAATCAAGATCATGAAAACTATTTAAAATCTAGTAAAAAAGAAACCAATGTCAGATAGAAAAGTATGTACAATATTCATAATAAGAAGACTGTATCCTAAAAGCACCCCCCCAATCACACACACACATTTAGCTCACAGAACCAAGTTCCATTTGGAAAGCATGTTGTATAACAGACTGCATGATACATCACTCCTCTTATGTGCCTAAATTTCAGAAGTACAAAGAATTTCAAAATTCAATTAATTTAAAATTATAAGACAAATCCCACTTGTAGGGTATGGAGTCACCTCTCCATGATGATGCTCTCGCAAAGTTGTGGTGGTCCCTTCCTTGAAGCAGTTCAAAACTCCACATTTGCAAACGCCTTAGGAAATTTCTACATCTGGAGCTTTTACACACATATGCACACCCACATACACATACTTAGGATGCTAGAAAAATAGTTCCACCCCTTGTCCTTTGTGCCCAGGGTTTTATTTCTAGTTTTAGGTGACAGAGAGATAAAGATGGTGTCCCTTGCAAGCTCTTCAGCCATCGTTCCAGGGCTCTGAATCCACTGGCAGCAATGGTCTGGTCTCAGAAGACCTTGGTCCCGGGGGAATTCTCCAACTCCTTGACTGAACCTGGTCTTCAGAAAGCAGAGCTTGTTAGATGTAGCACATTTTCCAAAGTTAGAAAAGGCATTCTACCCAACAGACCATGTGAAGAAAGAAAAAATCTATTTCATATAAAGTGTTGATCTAATAAGTCCAAAAATTCAATAAAATATTTTCCACCAAAAGAAATGTAGGCTATATACAGGGATATTTTATCTATCTTTTCTACTCAGGTCAATATTGAAAATCATGAAAATATGGTGATTTTTCTCTGCTAGAGCAGATTTGAGTTTCATATTAAAAGTAGGTTTTGCATTTTATGTACCTAGTTAAAAAAAATCTCTGTATTAGCTCTATATGTGAAATGTGTAATTTGCAAAGCATTGTCCTTTCACATTCATGTGATTTTCATTTAAGAAAAGATGTCACTGCCAAATCATAAATGGGAGGCAAGTGTCCTTGACCTTCAGCACTGAATTTTCTATTTTCTCTGCCTATTGAGTTGATTCTAACTGATGACTACAGTTTTCACTGAATTCAAAAATCAATGTTCAGACGCATAATTTATCTCATAAATTTGTTTTCATCTGGTCAATAATGTATGACTCCATCAATAATTCAGAGGAATTTACAAGCTCCCGTCCTTATCCCCCATTTCCTTTTTCTCAATTTTATCATCTTATACAGTGAATTTTTTTCAACTAGTGTTTTATGTTCTTAATTAGCAGTGTAGAATGCTTTCAAATTCTGACAATATATGTCATTGTGTATATGCATGTATGTGTATCTGTGTGTGTATATGCAGGTATGCATGTATGCATACTTATGTGTGTACAACATGTGTGTGTATATGTGTGTATGTGTGCATGTTTGTGTGTATGTGTTTATATCCATGCTATATGTGTGTACCTGTGCATGTATATGTATATATATACACATGGGCATATACATATATAGGTTTGTGTGTATGTGTGTATATGTGTGCAATGTGTATATTTGTGTGTCTTGTATATGTGTGTGTTTTGGTGTATATGCATATGTGTGCAAATGTGTGGGTATGTTTGTGTACATGTGTATGTGCATTCATTTATGTATGTGTGCATGTGTGTATGTGTTGTGATTTGAGCTTGCATGTGTGTATGCATATATATAAATAATTTTATGTATGTATATGTGTGTAAGTGTGTGTTTTTATGGGTGCCCATGAGCACTTATATGTGCATATATGTGTATATTTCTATGTGTATATATGTATGTGAAAGTGTGTGTCAATACATATGTGTGTGCATTTCTTGTGTATGTGTATATATTTTTTGTATATTTGCTTATGTGTGCACACATATATGTATGCATGTGATAGGTATTCATGTGAAAATATTTATGTGCATCTCCGTGTGAGTATAAGTGTGTATGCATGTATGTGCATATGTATTTGCTTGTGTGTATGCATATGCATATGTTTTGGTTATACATATGTATGGGTGTGCATATATGTGTTTATGTACATGTTTGTATATGTGTATGTTCATGTATGCATATATATGTGTGTACATGTGCATATATATTTTAAATTTTTTTTAGTTGTCAATGGATCTATTGTTATTTTTATTTATTTATCTGTGGTGCTGAGTATCGAACCCAGGGTCTCAAACATGCCAGAGTGGTATGTGCTCTACCAATGAGTCACAACTCCAAATATACTTATGCATATATTTGTCTATATGTGTATGTTTGTTTGTACATGTGAATATATGTATGTGTGTTTATATGTCCATTTGTGTGTATGAGTATATATGTGTGCATTTTAAACATGTGATACATGTGTCTATATATCTTTCTGTATATGTGTACATGTATGTATTTGTTAGTGTGTACGTGCATATACGTGGACATTTCATTTTGCAAGCATGTGTTCGTGTATGTCTGTTAGCATGTGTGCATATTGGTATGTGGCACATATTTTGTGTGTGTATCTGTGTATATATGTGTGTATGCATACATGCATGTGTGCATGTGTAGGTATATGCCTTTATGTGTGCATGCTTGTTTGTATAAATTTTTCTGTGTATACATATGTGTGTATGTACATGTTTTTGTGTGTCCAGGTATATGTGTTTATCTATATATCTGTTCATGTGTTTGTGTGTGATTGTGTATATGCACACACATATACATAAAATATATATACAAATATCGATGTATATTTCGAAATAGATGATATTCCTTCTAATGTTTTGGTACATAAACCCTTGATTATTTCTCCAAAATTACTTTTATCTTTCTCTCCACCCTAAGTTGGATTTTACCCAGTGTTTTTTTTAATAATTACTCCGAATTCCTAAATCTATTGTTTTACAAGGACAACGACATACTTGTAAACCAAAAGTAGTAATTTATCTAGTCTATATTATACAAATAATCTTCAAATTGCTGCAGAGTTTTCCAAAAGGTTATTTTCAAAAATGTAAGCCAACTCTATTATTCCTATTGCTCTATAGTTTCTATTTATAATTGACAAGTCACACTTAGAAACCAAATATATATTCTCTGCTGCAAGCTAAAAATTATCAAAATTAGGCATGTGAGAGAGGTCAGTAGTGGAGCTCTGTGGGACATGTAAGGCCCTGGGTCCATTCCTGCACACACACACACACACACACATGCATGAAATCCACCCCAACTCTTTATCCTACTTCCTTCCACTCTAACTATTCTCCCATATAACTTTCCATTTCTCATTTTCAAGTTCTTTAAATTCTTATAATATGAATCTGCTTTCCCATTATTCTGCTGATATTTTTATATGAAGTTGGAAGTTCCTTGATACTGAAAATCATGTTCATATGTCTCCAACTGCTTCTGAGACTGTTGGTCAAATAGTGAGCAAAAGTAGTTTGATAATGAGTCCCTGCAAGCATGTTTATGTTCGCAATGCTCATCTCCTGGACTGGATTCTAACTTCCTATGTGGTAAACAAGGAACAAAAGCAAATATCTGAGAAGATAAATGTGTGACCTACTTTTTTGTAAGCTAGAATATTTCTCTTTCTGTGAGACTTGGGGTCACATAACCCTTTAAGTGGATTTCAGGGCTTGTGTGGGACAGGCATCCACGTGAATGCCTTCAGAACGCCAAAAATAGCACATCCATAATGTTCCCTTACGGATATTCTTGCAGTCTCAACGGATGTTTCTGAGTCTCTCATTACATCTTGGCACATAAAAGATTCACAAGCAGTGCAGAAATGCACTTGAAACTTTCCTGATATTAATGCTACTGTTCAGTATGGACTTTGAAGGTGTTGTATTAAGGACTGTATTACATTAGCTGGATACAATAATAACAAACAACAATGCTAACACAACTTGATGAATGGGGACTAAACTTCCATATTGCATTAAGAGTATATTAAGGGTACTATAAGAGGACAATAATGCACTGTGATGGATGAGATCCATGTTATTCTCCACACTTTGGTGTGTAAAGGGAAAGTGCCTCTGTGTATGTCTCAGTAAGCTGAACGCATTGAACTTTTGGTGCACGTGCACCAAAGTCCATCTGTGGCTGTTGACTTTTCAGGCACCCCTTCATAATGTGTTTAGCATGTTGTTGCAAATGTACCTCTTGCCCTCTAGGGTGGCTTGGGCCTACTGGATGCTATCTAGGATGACTTCCTGGAGTGAGTTTCAGGGAGCATCCTCCAACCTAGGACTCTTGCACTCACTGTTCAGATTTGCTTATGATTCTGAAAACAGACCTGGGTGCTAGGGAGCTTTCTTTATAATGTCGAGGTTTCAGAGTTCAAAATAACCAACTAGAGAGCAAATCATCTTAGTAAATTCCATTGAATGACAGTGAACAAGAATCACAGAATCATTTCTGTCCAACTCCAAAACAACTCTCTTTTCTGATGTTTTATTCCTATCAAGGTTGGCAGTCTCTCCCTGGACACCTAATTTCAGAAGCCTCCTATTCCTCTCTCCCATGGGCTTCCTTCAGTGCCTGGGTGAGAAACCCTGCTGCTTTCCAGTTGGTGGCCTTGTGCCCTCTCTCACCGGCCTCTCCCTTCTGCTCCCATGCCAGGCTCTGTGCCTGAGTCCCCTGTCCTCCCTCTTCATGGCCGTGACTTTGTGCTGCTTCCCTCCACTCCAGGTCTAGTCAAGCCGATGTACTCTCCCATACTACTGTTCAAAGGCATATCTTTGGCAAAATCATATCCCAATGCTCATTTCTTAACTCATGCTCGGACTTTTAGATCTCATTGATCACCATGTCAAGAATAAGCCTCAGCTCCCAAGTACAGATCTGTGTCTTGAGGAGTTTAATTTTTCATCTCTTACAACATTATTCAGACACTTAAATGTTATGACATTTTTTCCTATTTTTGTATGGTACTTCCCACAATTTGAAATTGGACTTTCTCCCATGATTTTTGCCTATGGAAACTCTATTTATCCTTCAAGCATCACACAGATAACTAACTCCTATATTCCCTGCTAGAAAGACTAGGGCATTAACAACAGCTCTCATGTCCTGTGTCGCCCACCCTGCTCCTGCTCACTTCTCCTGGTGAGGTCACAGTTTGTCCTCACCAAATTTTAAGTCTATCAGGGGTAAATAATGTACATTAATGGATGTTTGGAATTGGAATTCATGATGATGTGGAGTAATTCGAGGGCTACTGAGTGATGCCTGGAGTATAAATACATGTCTTGTTACATCGTTATGCACAGCACCACATAGCAAAGGTGAAGTTCTTCATGTACCTGAACTCTAACAAGGGAAGGCACTCTTACCTCCTCATTAGGAAATGTTTATTAACAACTGACCACACATCCTTCCTTGATCAGAACCTCTTAATTCTCTATAAAACCTGGGTTACTATTTTGAATACAAGGTCTGTAGCCTTCTAAATATTCATGCCTTGTATCCACATTTAATCTGTTTTTTTTCTCTTAAGTGTATATCAATAAGTATCACACTTCCGGAAACATTCACTTAATATTTTTGGTTATTTGTTTCATCTTAATAAGCATTAGTTATAGAAGAGCAAAGTTGCTTCTATTATCCTAAGATAAATAAGTTACAAGTTGGTAGTTCAAATTTCTAAACATTTCTGATTTCACAATATACTTAAATGTCTGATTCTATTAGCAATCTAAAAGAAGGAATTCAAATTACCAAAAATAATGCAGTAAAAAATCTCACAAGTGGTAAAGTACATGCAAAGTAAAAGTAAAAAATGATAGAATTTTGCAAAACCCAATGCAGTTCCCAACAGTGTGGGAAAATCATATGTTCATATATGACTGGTGGGTATGTAATTCAGGGTGACATATTTTGTATAGATTTTGGAAGTATCTATAAAATTTCAAATGAGTGTTTCTTGAGTCAGCAACATCACCATTGGGCACGTATGGACATATTAGATGTGAGAACCAAGGATGCATGCAAGGATGCTTAGTGCAGAACTGCTTACTTTTGAAGAGAATATGCATACAGTTAAGATGAAATGCCATCTGTTAAACACATGCATATACATAGACAGTACTTGAAAATATAATTTCTGTGGCCACATTAAAATGTTCAACCACTAGACCTGAATTTGATCAGAATGAGCCACTTGTCTACAGACATAGGTTCCTATAAACCTAACTCATTTTATTTTAGTCGACTTCTAAAATGAATGCCCCTCTAGTCACTGATGAACATAAATATGGAATGTTCCTCTTTCTCCTATTTGATTATCTCTATGACTTTAGCTTTATTGAAAATTTTTCCATTGCGGTATTCACTCTTGTGTAATTATTCATTTAATTGTGCTTAGAATAAATTGGCAGTGCATTTATTTGTGGGTTGACGCCTATAGTTCTGCAGTCACTGTGAGAACATTCATTTCTCATACAGTGTCACAGCCCAGAGAGAGTGGGGAGTGGGGATGTTTGCATTTCAACAAAGTTTTATCATTTGCTTATTCTTTAGAGTGTCATTCACTGTAGAAGGGATTTGTTAAATTATATTTCTAAGAAATGAATTAAAAGTTTCAAATTAATGTGCAAATATTGCCTATATCAAATTTGGGCATTGGATAAATACAAGTTCATGTTCATATGACAACTGCTTCATCTTTTTACCATTTTAATAAGGCATTTGTATTCAAGATTATCATTCATTATATTCAGGCTTTACACATGTGTTTGGAAAATTTTTATTTTTATGATATCACTTAAAAATTCATAAACTTCTAGATAAAATAAAATTATGTTTTGCACAGTTCTCTTGAGAAATTTGAAACACTTTCCAGATAGACCCAAATCCTCACTCTTATGAAAGCATAACTCTTAGGATCTGAAGGAATGGTGAAACTATCCACCAAGAAGCACCCAGTGATGGGGGAGATTGCCCACAATTTAACTTCTTAACCTCCATGTCTCCATGATAGAATCCTTTACAATCAGGTCAGTTACTTGGCAGTGACACTGTATGTGTGGAGTCACTGTCTTAATTGAGCTCTGTCACTTGAGCTCAAAGTCACATGAGGAATGATTTGGGTCTACTCTTCCCTTTCTGTCCCCAGTGGTATCTCTGCAATGACTGCCTCCTGGGAACAGCATGAGGAAGGAAAGGGAGGGAGGGAGCCCAAAGCAGGCTTTCCCAAGAGCAGCAGTCCTGCTGACACCAGCTGGTCTTTACTGTCCCCCAGGAGTGGGTGGAAACAACGTGCTGACTTTGCTACAGAATCAATAAGCATCCCAATAATTTAACTATTTTTTAAAAATTTTTGCATTAAAAATGATCATTGTATACACTTATGGATAATAGTGTGATGTTTTCATTCATGTGTGCACTCAGAGAGCAAATCTGAGTAATGAGCTTACCTTTCACCACAAATCCTCTGTGGTGAGACATTTAAAATCTCTTATTGTTCTTAGGCCTGTTACCTTGTGTGCTCTACATCTGCATACCTGTCCTCTCCTGGCCAACTGTAACTCTTACTCAGTGACCAAAGACTGTCCTCTGCAGGTCCACTCCAGCCCCCTCCACTGGGAACCACCATGCAACTCTACTTCTACAAGTTCAAGTTTCTAAAGATGGAAACCTTAGCTGTCATTCATCTTTGGTCAAACTGATGCTGCCGGATCATAGGAGAGTCACTGACCTGACTGCACAGGATCTGACTCACACCTGGGATTCTGGGGATTGTCTTCTCATGTCCTTCATTCAGACAACTATCACAATCCTCCCTCTAATTCACATCCCTTCCCTACAAAGAGGTTTCTACATTTTTGTTTTCATGAGAATACTTAAAATATATTTTCTGAAAATTTTTCTTAGCAAGTATTTTGTTACTAAGAAAAACTTTATTCAAGTTTTTTCTTGAAGCACAATTTTGTTGCTCCAAGATGGTTGTGAATTCTGCAAGTTACTATTGAATATGATGAAGATCAGGGATCTCAAAAAGGTGGAATGAGACAGACATCATTACCCTATGTACATGTATGATACATGAATGGTATGAATCTGCATCATGCACACCATAGAAATGAAAAGTTATACCCCATTTGTGTACAATGAATCAAAATGAAGTCTCTAAAAATAAAAAAAATGAAATAAAAATATAATAAATCAGAAGATCTGGAAAAATGAAAAAACACAAAAGCAAACAAACAATAAAAACAGCACCACCTCCTGCCTTCACTCCTCTGGTAATCTGCACCCGGGCTTCAGGGACTATCCAGGAGGCATTCCAAAGGAACACCATGAGCTGCCTGAAAAGAAAGGCTGGACAATGCCTTTTTACACTAGAAGCAGATCTTCTGCAGAAATAATCTTTGTTTTAGGTAAAAATCTGAGGACACTATGTTTTGTTTCCCATTTCCCAAACACCTCTTCCATCCAGGGTGAAGGAGGAGCAAAATGAGTTTGTAAGGTCTCCATTGGTATTTGCAGGATCCCGTAGGCAGCTTACACATTATGGGACCCAGGGAGAGGGAACCAAGGCCCACAGAGGCTTACAAATCCACATGGGCTCGGTTAGACCTTGGCAATTCCCCTGCTAGCTAATGCACACAGAAATCATGGGGATTTGATAACTAGCACATTCACATCATGCTGCATACATCTGGATCTTCTTTTGAAACCCTAGCAATGATTAGATATTAGAAGATTTAGTCAGAGCTCTAACTGTGGATAAAATTTAATTCAAATTTTCATGCACGAGACTAAATTAGAATAGTGATTAGTGATGTACCCCTTTACCTGACCTGCTGGTCTAGTTTCTTCTGGGTTGTCCTGCTTCCCAGGAATCATTGGATATGGTCCAAGTTTCCAATTGGTTAGAGTTAGTACCTAAGTTATTTCCAATGCATCTTCAAGCATTTACAAAATATCATGTCTCTTAAGTTTCCAAATGTCCTTCAAGATTCTGGATGCAAAATTTCATTCCTTCTACATTGCCACAAGATACACATAAACCATAAGTATCTTCCAGTCTTTTGGATAATGTACTAATGATGGGACCAAGTGGTCTGAAGCAAAGCGTCATTTCCCATGGCCTCCGGTGACTTTCCTATGACTCTCCTGTGTAATTCTCACAACGCCCCAGTCGAGGACAACCCCGCATTCCATCTCAGTGTCACTGGGAATTGTTCAAGGAGAAAAGGGCTGTCTTCCAAAAAATTAATTCTGGCAAATGCACTTCCCTGGATTCTTGTAGAACACTCAAAGGATCATTACGTACTGTGATTTTAACCATGTCCTATAGCCTTTTTGACCGCATTAGCATGCATGTTATGTTTCTTCATTTACATCAAACTACAAATCATTTTCAACCTATCAAGTTACTTTTTATGCTTCAATGTTTTAAGATCAACAAACATTTAAGAAACATTTTTGAAAACAATAGTTCAAATAATAGTAGGATAGGGATCAAAGTAAATTATCAGACAAAATGAGTAGGTTAAGAAAACTAAATACTTAAGGGTGGAATATAGTAGTAGATAATGAATTTAATAAAAAGCGTTGTTTAAATAAATTGCTCAAATTATGTTTATTTTATCATTATTACCAAAATACACAGCAAGCAAATTAAAAATTAAACTATTCCTTTTTGTAATTTGTGATACTGGATTGATCTCAAGACTGGGAATATACTGTTTGGTGATTCCAGTTATCTACTTCACACAACAGGGTAATTTCTAGATCAATTACTAGACTTAGTGAATGATTTTAGCAATATCTCTGGTTTAAAATTAAATATATGAAAATCAATTTATTTTATTTCATAATTATAGCAAAAGGATAGAAAACAACATTTAAAACATGTTTTGTGTATAAGTACAAAAAATACCAAGGGGTAAATCTCAAAGGAAATATGTCATTTTAACTACAAATATCTCTCTCTTTTTTTTTTTTTTTTTTTGCAGGGCTGAGGATTGAACCCAGGGCCTTATGCTTGAAAGGCAAGCACTCTACCAACTGAGCTATATCCCCAGCCCTACAAATAATTTCTAAAGTAAGGAAATCCATTCATTCAAGGATGTTTCATGATATTAATGAATCAAACACATTATATTGTAAAGATATCAATTCTCATTAACCAGGCTTATAGATTAAATATAATTTCAATTACTAACCCCACTGTTTTTCATGGACCTTAAGAAACTAATTCAAATTTTATATGGAAATCTATGAGAGTAGAAAATCCAACTTGATGCACAGGAGAACAAACAGAGTCTTGGTATCAGCAGAATCAAGAGTTACTTTGAGGCTGGCGGTGAACATGGTGTGGTGTTTGTGTTACCGAGGGAACTCGACATTCACCACCACTCATGTGTGGCTACCGACTTACCTAGCAAAGCCGAGGCCTGGATGGATCCTGGATCTACAAAGGAAGGGAAAGATAATGAGGCTTTTAAAAGAAAACTTAAGTGAGTATCTTTATGATTCTTAGAAAAGTTTTCCTACAAAAGTTACAACACTTGGATGAATAACTATAAAATATTGATAAGAAGAATCACGTTAACATCAGAGTTTCCACTGCAGAAGGATACTGTGAAGAGAGGAAACACCCTGGTTAAGAAGTGGCTTCACAATACTCACATGTGGATAATAAAGCAACCCTACCAAACAATGAGAAGACAGACCTTCAAATAAAATGTGCAACGGAACAGACCTCAACAAAGAGGTTATGAGCCAGAGGGGCTAAATTAAGATAACTGATGTTGAAAAGTCCAAAAACTGTGGCATGAGGCTGGGAATGTAACTCAGCCTTTTCCAGAATGTGCAAGGCCCCAGGTTCAAAAAAACTGTTGAGTGATTGAAGCTTTCATAATTCACAAGTTGAAATTTAGGTGAAAGAAGCACTTCAAAAAACACTTCCATTATCTAACAAAGGTAGGTTCTATATGAAAACTTATGACTTCCAGAAAGTTCCTCATTAGTAGATCACGTAAGTAATTTACAATAAAATGATAGAGAGTAAAACCACAATGCAATGGAATCAGCCAACCACCGATAGACTCAGTAGCTTGGATGAAGCTCATATTCAAAATGTTAAGTGAAAACAGTGAGATGAAAAGCAATATATACTGCACGACCACATTTACATGAATTTCAAAACTAGGGAATTATGTATCATATTCAAAAATACAGAAGTTATTAGAAAATTATACAGAATGAAGACCTGAGCATGCTGTCTGGGAAACTAAAAATACAAAGCTCATGTTTCTATGATGGTTAACTGAAAGTAACCATTAATGCCATCTAGATTTAGGTGCTAAATCATATGTAAGCCTTTACTTCAGTGAAACAAAAAAAAAAATTGTTAGCAAACAATTTTTGAAAAAGTAGAGCAGAATTTTAGATAAAATTGGTTTCGAGAAGTTTTGACTCAATACAGCAGCCACCTTATTGGATGAGTATTTATTTGCATTGCTGGGGTAGTTCTAAGACTGCTAATGAAAATGCACTATGCGTAACTAATCATCTCTAAATACACAAGACCACACTCACATTCATTCCACAGCTGTTCACTTGGATTCTGTTCCTTTTTTCAGCACTATGTCAGCAATGCACTTAAGATCATACCAGGTACAGGGTGGGAAGGAGGCAAGACTTCAATGTCCACCCCAAACACTCATGGAAACTACAGGAGATGGAAAGCAACCTTCTATCATCAGGGTCCACAAGCTTCCTGAGTAAGATCAGGACTGGTCCTCAGAACTCAGCTAGGGAAATGTCTCCCCAGTGGGGTCGTCCTTGGAAGTCATGAGGCTCACTCTGTGGTGAGTAAGATAGAGGCCAAACATATATAAAAATATTCCTGACATTAGTAAAAGAAGGTAGCTTTCGAATCTCACCACCAGTCTGCCATCTCACCAGATTATCGGTGGCATTGTAAAATTGTCACAGTATGCACTAGAGATCATCAGGCTTGGTGTCTACACGAAGACCTTGGGAGAGGAGGGATAGAGATCAAACAGCAGTATTTTGTATCACTTTGTCTCTGATGTTCATTTTGATTGCCACCCTGGGATTTGCCTCCTACTCTTGTAATACAGCAAAATTATGCTTAAACACATCAACTAACATTGTTACTTCTCTTCTCTTTTCAATTCATGCTTAAAATTAAGAACCCCAGATGACTAGCTCTGCCACATTCTGATGGCGGTTTCTGGAAAGTTCTGTAGACTGGTATCAACGACCCACCCTGATCCTCGTCAGTCTGTTGACAGTGAGTCGGTTGTAACACCTCACGTGTGATCTTACCTGTCTGTGCTCATAAGTGCCCTGTTAAGCCACTCATTGTGGTGTCATCCCCAATCATGTTCATGAGCATCTGAGAGGAAGCTAGTGGGAATGTCCTCTCGGTGGAGAGAAGCAGAGGTTCTGTTGCAACACACACTACTGCCGGTACTCAGGGGGACAGCACTCATTTCCAGATCTCCATGGTAAAGTCAGATGGCTTTACTATTTTCCAAAGGGCAGTTCCATGGCTTTCCATGGAAGGTTTTATTAGGTTCCTCCTTAATTTCTCTTTCAGAGAAAGGAAAATGATTGACATTTTGAAAATCATGTTTTCATTAAAACATGATGATATCCAGAGAACATCCTGTCTTTTGGGTTCTTTGCTGTAGTATAGTGCAAAGAAGTCAAAGAAAATTAAGAACACTGTAGAATGCTTCAGGTGTGTAAAAATTGCTTCAAAACAGTTAATTTCTGCTTATGAAAGTTTTCCTCTCCAACAGGAAGAAATAAGTTGTGCTTTCCTTTTATTGACTACTGGCAGGAATTATTGGGGTATTTGATAAATCTTCAGATCACATGAAAAAATGCATTCATGTGAATGGTTGTGTAGATGGACACAATAATATTCTATATATTTTTTTTTTTTTGGAACCAGGGATTGAACTTAGGGACACTCGGCCGCTGAGCCACATGCCCAGCCCTACCAGATCCTCCTGACTCAGCCTCCCAAGTTGCTTGGATTACAGGCGTGCGCCACCACGCCCAGCTATATTCTATATTCTGTGGCATCCTTAAGAAGATGAAAGAAAACTAGGATAGACAAAGATTTCAAGATAAAATATTCTATTTTTCATATTAATAATGAGACAATTAGCCCTAATTTTCACATAATTGCTTTTTTACAATAGATGATAGATTTGTGTACCTCTCTGACTCTATTTGTATATTTAAAAATAAAATTGTCTTTAGGTTAAACATAATTATTGGAATTAACTCATTTTGTCTTCACATTAATTGGCCCCTTATACAGGTAGCATTTACATTGAATAGTAATTATTAATATTTAGGGAGGAAAAATGAAAATACATTTCCTTTTGCTTTTACTGAGGGGACACTGACAGTATAAATGTTGGTGCCCCAAGAGCGGAGCTAAAGTGGCCATGCCAGGAAAGATGGGCAGCACCCACAGAGGGAGGACCGTGTGTTCATTCCCAATGCATATTAGGTCCTGCTAATCATGAGGTCAGGGCATGGTTGGGAAATTTCAATCCTGTACACCTTGATTACTAATACTGAGCCTGAGGACACGCTTTATAAATGGAGATGAAAAGAAAAATCGGGGGTTCCCTTGGGTGTTTTTTGGTTATTTTCTGTTACTTTGAGTAAGATTTCACTTGAGCACTTGGTCTCTAAATATGACATGGTAAATTGAGCAAAACCAGGATAAAATATTGGGAGAAATTAACCTAGTTTTTCTCTGAGCACCTTCTATTTGGCATTCTCTAACAGATAAAAGAACTGGTCTGGAGGAGTTGGGTGCACTACGAAAGAAGGGAGAACTTCCCCCACTCCACCTGACGCTCCATGGTGTCCACAGGTGATTCCGCTGAGCAGATAGAGAAGGGCAAACATGTGCCAGCATCACGGATTCCTAGGAAAAAAAATACCTGTGTTTGAACACACATTTGGTTTGGATCGACTCACTAGAAATTGATGAAAGGCAAACAATTGAAATAGTTTAAGTGCTTTAAGTGTTTATGAAGAAGCTGTTGTGTGGCCTGGGTGAAGACAGCTCCTCACTAGCATGCAATCCCAGGTTGCTTCATGTCCAGGGGCAAGAACTGAATTACCTAAACAGTGTGCTAGTCTGCTCTGACCAATATATATCTCAGATCGCCCCAGTTTGGACAACAGACAAAAAATAAATAAAATAAAATAAAATAAAATAAAATAAAATAAAATAAAATAAAAATTCCTCAACTGCTGAGCTCAGAACTATGGAAAGGCTGAGAATAAAAAGATTCGAGCTGAGAGCAGAAGTTACTCATACATATTACATATTGGTGAGGAAAAGAAAATAGAGAAATGAACCGTTATGCTCTCCCTGAAGAAATTTCATTCTTCCAGTCCATTAGGGTTTGCTCCTAATCCCAAGATTTGTGCTCTACATCAGGGGTTGGGACAATATGACCCATGGGCCAAGCCTGTTGTGACTCCTGTTTTTGTAAATAAAGTTTTATTGGAACCCAGCTAGCTACATGCATTCACTCACTCAGTGGGTAGGGCTGGTTTCCTGCTAGGAGGGCAAAGCTAATTTACAGTGAAACAGAATGCATAGCCACAAGCCTAAAATCAGTAGGGATTCTATTCATTATTGAAAATAGTGTGCACATCCTGTAGGACTATGGATTTTATGCATTATTTTTCTTCTATTGTTGGAATGAAAATTTTATTATAATTGAATTGACAACTTCTGTAAAAATTCCATGGCTTAAAACCAGTAGCCTATTATTGTTTGTGAATTAACTTTTCATTTAACATTCCTTCTATTTTCAGAACTCACTTGTGCACCTACAGTCAATCAGGGTGGGGTGTCTTGCTCTTTTTCTCTAAAAGTTTGAGTATCAGCAGTTTTTTTTTTTTCTTTTTTTGCAGGGTCTAGTTAGTAACTGTTTTAGACTTTGTTTATCTCTCTCTCCTTTTGTGTTTTCTAACCACAATTTAGAAGTGCAAACACTTTCATAACTTTAGAGATTATACCAAAACAACTGCGGACAGGATTGGGTCCATGCACCATGGCTGGCCTGCCTTTGTTTTATGCTGTCTCTCTCATAGATGTGAGAATGGCCTGTTTGTAGACTGGTTCACCCAGGTTCTCTTCCACAGGACCTTTCAGTTTCTAAGGGTTCATCTAGCTTTGCCAAGGTTAGTTATAAGATAGAGCAGAATTGTGCACAGTGTCTTGAGGCCAAGGTTGACATAAGGAACCCAAAAATCTACCACATCCTTTGGGCAAAGCAGGTTATAAAGGCAGTCCATATTTGAGAGCTGGGGAAGCAGCCTTCACCTCCCAGCAAGAGGAACTACCAAGACCCTTGCAAGTTAAATATAGATGAAGTTTTAAAAAGTGTGGCTACTTTAGTAATTTTTCTTGTTCTCCTACACCTACATTTGTTAACTCATTTAGCAAAAATACCTGTATTTAATGAGGAGACCTTGAACATAAGCTGGAGTTGCTGCACTTGGATCATGATGTAGTAGAAGGAGGAAGCTTTTCCCAGGGGAGCTGAGTGAGGGTATTCTCTACATGTGTAAGTGTGGTCAACAGGATGAAGTGATTGGTCAGCTTTGTCACTGCTGTGACTAAAGGACTGGACCAGAACAATTTTAGAGGAGGAAAGGTTTATTTGAGGGCTCACTCTTTTAGAGGTCTTAATCCATAGAAGGCCAGCTCTATTCCTCAGGGCTGCAGGTGAGGCAGAACATCTTGGTGGAAGAGTGTGGCAAAGGGAAGCAGTGCACATGGTGATCAGGGAACGGAGAAAGTGTCCACTCAGCAAATACAGATATAGACCCCAAAGCCTCTCCCCAGTGCCCCACTTCCTCCAGTTATCACTCAGCTGATACCATCCAGGGATTAATGTCACTGGTTGGGTTAAGGCTCTCACAAGCCAAATCATTTCTTCTCTGTCATTTCTTGCACTGTCTCACATGTGAGCTTTTGGGGGACACCTCACATAACATGAGGGGTGTGAGGTGTGTTTGGAATACACTAGAGCATTTTCTGCAGGTCTCTCCGAGTGACCTAATACCTGAGTTCAACTCCAGTCTCTTCCTGTCCTCCCCCACATTGCTGGACATTCATTTGGGAAGCCTTCATTCTCAAGCTGCCGTACTCTTCAGGGGCACTGTGCTTCACTCAGTCCTCAAGGGAGAGATGCTGGCTAGTCTAAGCTAGTTACGGTGGTTTCACTGCTCTCGTTAGCAATCTGTTAACTTCAAGGAACATGGAGTAATTGTGGTCAGGGAATCAGGCCTTCTGCTTATGGGGGCCACTGTGAACTATCCTGATGAGGGAGAGAGAGAGAGAGAAAGGTGATTTCTTCCATCTATATTCTGCTGTGTCTGCACATGATGCCTGGGCCACTGCGGGCACCTTGCATCCCATGAAAATTTAAATCAAGGGCATTGAGCAAGCAGGTGTCCAGGTATGTACTTCTGCCCTTCTGTGGAGTATATAATAATGACTCTCAGATAATTTAATGTTGTTACTTTTCTCATATGAGAAGTCAAAGTCACTGCATCATCTTACTCAAAGTAGAAAGAATAACAGCAAAACCAACCATTGGAATGGGTTTAAAGTAACTCACATCTCTGAATATCAGGTACAGTAGAAAAATGCATAGTAAGAAAAAGATGGAGTGTGTGGATTGCATTCCTTCCAGAGTTGACACTGCAGGTTGGATGAATAAACACAAAGAGGAGAATAGAAAATATGCTGTGTGTATATATATGCAACTTTAAAGAAGAATGAAATTCTGGCATTTGCTGGTAAATGGATGGAGTTAGAGAACATCATGCTAAGCGAAATAAGCCAAACCCAAAAAACAAAAGACTGAATATTTTCTCTGATATGTGGAAGTTAATAGGGGAGTGGATAGGGAAGAATAGAGTTACTTTGTATGAGGTAGAGGGGAGTGAAGGGAGGGGAAGGAGCGTGGGAGTAGGAATGATAATACAGTGAAACAGACATTATTACCTCATGTGCATATATGACTGCATGACTGATGAGATCCTGCAATAATGTATAATCAGCAAAATGAGAGCTTACACTCTATTCATGTGTGATCTATCAAAATATATGAATGCATTCTACTTTCATGTACAACTAATTGGAAAAAACAAAATTTAAAATGACACTAAAAAGAATTCTAATTCATGGTAACAAATCTATGACAGTCAATTCAAAATATAAATTTCTCCTAAGGCGTATTCATGGAAGGAAAGGGCAGTAACAGAAATATGCATGAGAAAGTTGCATGGAAGGAGAAAGGTGCAGAATTTCAAAGAAAGTGCAAGTTCCTTGTCCCAAAGGTGCACAAATGTACAGAGTGTAGGTATAATGCAGCTGCTACAATTGAGACAAAATTTCAGTCAAAATCTCTTCATTCTAGAAGATTGGAATGATGAATTCATTGGATGATGAATTCCAAAATGGGTGAGGACTCCCCAGGTCTTTACTCTACAAGTCCAGGTTCAAAGTCTGGGTAAGACTTCAGAACAAAGTCCAGCATCTCCAGTTGGCAAGAGAGGAGAGATGCAGAATTTGTAAACCATGACAAGTCTTACCTTCAGCTCTGATACAGAATCCTCAGCAGAGAAAGACTGTGTCTATAGATGAATGCCAACATCTCACTTGCTAAATGATCAACCTTTTAAAGACTGACTAATGATGGAGGTTCTCACAAATATATGAGAAAACTCCTTCAGCATATTATCAATGTGTAATCGCTATGAAATACTTCCACAAGGAATTGAAAGTGCTCCTTTACTCTAAATCCCCTATACGTTATAGTTTTCAATATTTTGGAAATTACTATTGCACTATGCAGTTCTATGGTCATTTATGTCTTGTCCAGTTTCTGCACTAAACCATATCTTCTAGAAAAGAAGAAAATCTATTTTTCATATACGAAAAGGAAACTTTCAGGTTCTAAAGAATCTCTTTTCAAGTGTGCCAATGTTCCCATTATTTCCTAAGGAAGAAGGGGAAACTCAATTTCATGGAGAAATTGTTCACTAAGAATGTGAAACTAATGATAGGTAAATTACATCATGGAGTAATGTTTTATTTTATGAAAGATTAATAGGTCACAAAATTAGTAGGTCACAAAAACTAATAAAAAGAAAAAGCAAACGAATCTTATTTAATTCCAGATATCTAGTGGCATCTAGCAGGTGTAACATAGTCTAAAAATGAAAAATGTAGAAACCGTGGAGCACCAGCAAAGGGGCAGTGTGCAAAATCAGTAAGTACCTGCCACATTCTAACAAGAATGCTTCATTGATTTTTTAAAACCTTAGTCGGTTTTCTTTTGAAACTCTTTTCGGTGCGTATCTGGAGATGTTTGCTAACATTTAGTTGTTATATAATATGCAACTCTCCCTCTGCCCAATAAAATGATGTTAAACTGTAATGCTCAGATAAATAAGCTCCAGCTACATGTGACAAAGGGTGCTTCCTCAGACATCTGCTGAGAATGTGTGCTGTGTGGTATCTTCTCACCAGCAGCGTACGCACATGTACACACACACACACACGCACACACACACGAGACTATTTCCCAGAATATCTAAACAGTGTCAGGTTTTGCTTTCAAAGAAATGTTTGTATCAACACAGACAAAAAAAAAATCAGTAAGGGGTACTTAATCTCTTATTTGCTATCTGAATATGTTGTTCACATTTAATAGGCTATTTGGAGATATCTTTGTCTATTTGATTGGTTATGTAAATCAGAATTGTCTTTAAAGAGCTGACAGTGTGATTATGAAAAAGTAAACTTAAATTATATGAACCATTGCACCACATCAAAAATAATTCCGCCCACATGATTTGGCTTAGAAATCAGTTTTCCACAAAATTGGGAACATCAGTTGTTAGTGATTCTTGTGTGGTAATATAGATTATTATGATATCACTATGCAAAATAGCCATGTAGAATTCAATGGTTATAAAACATTCAAAATCATTTTAATCTTTTTAATTAGATGAGTCATATGTAATATTATAACAATTTAGAAAACATTACTATCACATATTGCATAAATATGAACTAAAAATCTGACAATCCAGAAATAATGCATTGTCTAATCAATGCTTCAATAGATATAAATTTGGATTTCAATTATAAAATATAATTTCAAAAATAATAAACATTTCTGTAACATACATTTTAAATTGCATGAATTGAGAGATAAACCACACTTTTGCTTTTTTCATATTTATATTATGAAAGTTCCTGTAATTTAGAAAGCAGAGTGATATTCAATTATTTTACTTTACTCATTACCTACTTTTTGAGAATATTTTATCATTTTTATTATTCTGTATATAAGATGACAGATTATTTAAACTTAATTGTAATTATTATTGGTACTTTATCCTTTAAAAATTGTCCCCATAATTTATTCTGACTCACCTCTTAGAATTTAGTCTCCAAAAATGTGCAACACCTTGTATCTAAGTAGGTGTGAACTCAGTAAATAGCTCTAGTCATCAACTGATGTACATATTCTTGGTAACTTTATTCTGTGGAAGGTTATAGAACAGTATTTTCTCCATAGTACCATTCATAGATAACTTAGAAATACATACAAGTGATTTTATTTTAATCTTTGACTATATATATACATATATTATTTTGAAAAACTGTATCTACATTCTTTCCTCTCACTTGCCTGGCATTCAGGAATTTTCTTCAGGAAATAAATCAAAGAATCATTTCTTTCCTTATATTATTGTCAGTTATTGTATTTTACCCTAAAACATACTTTTCATGTTTGGGCCATAATACTGAAAGACACAACCTCAAATTCCACAATCTAAATGTTGAAATCCCTGAGGATAGATGTCCCCAAAGTTTAAAATCTCAAAAGATTAAAATTCTAAAACTTTAATTCTGAAAAATAATTAAAATGTGTTTAAATGAGACAAATTATTTTTAAAGGAGATTTATTTGACAAATGCATAAAATATGACAGAATATTTCACGGACTACTTTACACAATAAACTAGGTAATGTAACATGAATTGGTGTGCAAGCATCAGCACCCAGGTATGATAACAACAGTCTCAGCTGTGAGCAGAAAACCCATAAAGAAATAGGTTAAGAGGCAAAATGTAATACACACCATTCTGGTTTGTGCTTGTCACCACCAAACTTTATAACCGTAGTCATATGAAATGTTGTGATGGACAACGTAAGCCTATTGGTGAAAGAGACCCAACATGGTGGGCCACCACCTCATATGCAATTGCCCAGACTGCTGATGTCTTGGGAAATTCCATCTGTTACAAGCGAAGGTTTACCAAAAGATGCATCTTCATTTAGAGGAAGTTTCAACATTTGCATATAGTGCTCACACATAGCATTAATATTATGATGCATTTTCATGGAGCCAAATTTATCCACAAAACATACAAAGCATTTAGAAATCTCTGTCCTTATACAATTATGCTTTCAGTACTGAAAATGATTAAAAAATGGAACACATAGCAAATGGAAAATCCTACTACTACTACTACTAATAATAATGATAATAATGTGCTGACAATGCAAAATAGTGAAAACAATAAACTTTTTAAAATTCTGAACCAAAAGTCCAACTAATAGAAAAGGTGATTATGGGGTTAGACTATGGGCAAAGCATGCATATGGTTTTAAATGCGAGGCTACTCTCATAGTCATTAGCTATGTTTTGCACCAAAATGGATAGTTTCTTTCATTTTTTTTTTCTTTTAGGTTATTGATTTCTTCCAAATATATTTTCACACTAATTTTCTACATGGCACTGGTCATTTTGAAATTCTTCCATGAGCTGATACACACTGACATAGTGTCCCAATTAAATCTGTGTGTGTGTGTGTGTGTGTGTGTGTGTGTGCGTGCCCGCAAGCTATTTTGGGTACCTGTAAAGTCATCCTACATGCACACATATCCCAACCATAAATATGGCAGAAACAATAAGGGCAATCCAACTGCAGCACAGTTGGCTGTGTCTCTTTATCCTACCTACCATGCACATAATGATTTTATAAACAGCCATTAACTTCATTGATTCCTTCAGGCAAAAGTTGCTTTGATTAATTTCGTGATCCTGACATTTGGTGATAAAGTGGTTACTAAATTATAGCCAGAAGTGAAAGAGAAGTTCTGACATAGTATTGTCTAAAAGCATGACTACAGATGAAGATGTGTAGTATGGGTGTGTGTGTGTGTGTGTGTGTGTGTGTGTGTGTGTGTGTAATTTTTCTAAGCTAGAAGAAAGGATGTTAAAATTTTTCACAACAAAGATAAGTAAATGATTGAGGGGATAGGTATGTTGTTTTAAATTGATTTAAACATTATGCAACATATATACAGGAATCCATTAACAAGAACATTTTTTATGTTTTCATGTATCAGTCAAAAACAAATTTAAAATACAACCACAGAAAACCCATTTGCATATAATTACAAATCTGTCCTTATATTTCGGGGTACTAATTGGAAATCCATTTTCTTCTGAAAGTTTGACAAATCTTCCAATAAGGTTTTCTGCAGCGCTTCACTTTTTATATCATTACTACTTAAATGAGTGGATGAGCTCTGAATTTTCAGATCCAACAGGGTTAAAAATTGTATATATTTGATTTTTTAAAAAGGGAATAGTTTTCAAAGTGCCGTGCATTAACCAAAAGGCATGCATCAGCCTTTTTTGGATGTTAGATTTGATGGTAGATATGTCTATTCTCTTTGATGGTCAAATTCCAAATCAAGAACAGCTTACCATTAGATATTCTGTAACAATGGAGGACCCTCCATATTGGCAAGTGCCCTTCCAGAAGGTCACTGAGCTCAGTGAATTATTTATTCTCTTATGAAGGGCTTTCTCTGAGGGCGAGCACTGTGCTGTGACAGAGGCAGAGGTAGTACAGGAGTGAATAAACGGGCTGCTATGCTGTGCACAGCCCAAATCACACAAATTCCTTCCCCAGATTTCAGCTTTTTGCCCACCATATTGCTCCCTCTGCCTCTAATGGAAATTGCAGTTTTCTGGATTTCAGCATTCAGGATTTCAACATGCAAAATTTAAGAATTTTGAATGGTGATTTTGGGGAATTTAGATTTTGGGTATTTTGATTTTTCAGGATTTCAGTATTTGGAATTATGGTGTTGGGGCCTGTGTCTTTGTGAATTATGATCTGCATGGATATTTTTCTTCGGAACAGTAGCCACTGGTAGCAAGGTACTAGTACTGTGCCATGCATGGGTTTTAGTTCTCACTGATGCCTCTGAATCTCACCCTAGAGACGTGTGTTCTACACGAGCTCCCGTTGCTGGCCTGCAGCCTCGGAGTGTACCAAGGAGAACCTGGATGCTCCTTCTGCCATCCTCTTCCTCGAGTCTTCAATTGCACTGTGCATGTGTGTGGAATCTGAATTCCTGCTGGGCACTGTACTTACAAACATCTCCTCTTCTCTTCAACCTTGCAAATGCCATCATTTACAGTTCCCTCAGTTACCTGGGTCAACAATGTTCTTCTTTATCCCTTTCCAAGAGAGTGTTTCATATAGCTCTGAAACAACAAGCCTCTCTTCATAGTCAGCATTCCATGTTTTAATTTACTGTCCTCTTAAACGTTTTTGATTGCCTATCTTAAGATTCATTTATTTTAATTAATTTTGTATTTATTCTAATTGATTGTACATGACAGTTGGAATGCCATTTATACGTTTTGATAAATCATACATCAATGAAATGTAATTTCTCATTTTCTGATCATACGTATTGTAGGATCACATCAGTCGTGTGGTCATTTATGTACATGAGGTAATATGTCTGTTTCATTCTTTATGTTGAAAAGTTTATGATTTTTGAAGAATTCTTAAATTTTATCAATTGAAAAATAACAAAGTAAATACAAAACCTTACTTCTATTATCCAAATTGTTTCCATAAGTAGAAATTTAAAATAAAAACATACAAATAGTTATTTGCCTTAATAGATCTACAAGGGAATACATTGTTGTGTATTTTACATAAATCACAATTAATATGTAAGTGTAAAAATTAATTTTTAAAATTGTTAAGATGCCAAGTATGGTGATGCACATCTGATATTCCAGAGACAATTAAGGCTCAGGCAAGAAATCACAAGTTTAAGGTCAGCCTTGGCAATTTAGCAAGGCTTTGCCTCAAGAAAAAGAAAAGAAAAGAAAAGTAATAATAAATATGCACTCTTGGGAAAAACCACTAAAACATGATTGTTTACTCTCTCTGAATTTGCCTTTGAGTCCAAAACATAAGACAGTTTATAACATTGAATCAGATACACTTTGTATGATTTTCTAAATTCTATGCAAACGAAAATTCCACATTTGATTTTGTAGCAGTTTTATGATTATATACTGATTATTAGTAACATCTCAAGAGTAAAAAAATATTGTATAACAAAGTAATTATTTCTTCTACATCACAGATGAAATTGCTGCTATATCAATTAAAATTAATCTAGTGAATGTGTAACTAAAAGTGATTGTTCCATATTGCCTTTCCGTTCAAATAATTTTTTAGAAAAAATTGATGTTGGCATTTGTATTCAGAGTTATTGGCATTAAGTCATAGAATAACACTGCCTTAAAAGATGAATCACAGGCAGTTTTTCTGCTCTGTTTATTGATTATCCTTCAGCTTATAAAGAGCTTGTAAGGTTAAAAAGCATTTAAAGATTTATTACCAGTATTGATCTATTTTTTTGCAGTGTTAAAAGAAAATATTAATCTGGTTCTGGCAAAATATACAGTAAACATCACTGTTTAAATGCCAGAATTTAACAATTTCAGAAATGCTTTCATTATGTAATAAGATGGATGATTTGTCTACTTGTTACGTATATAAATTAATTCTTATTTCATTGTCAAGGATGGTCATTTCCTTGGTTTTTAGTTTATTACAGATGGATCTAGCTAAAAGTGTATAAATTTCAACTGTACCCCCAAGGAATGCTGTTTTGATGATGGGTATGTTTTCCTTAGTTGGATCCAACTTCCCTAAATTCTGTTAGAGATAATATTTAACAAATGCATGCAGACACTGGCTCTGCCTCTATTTCTCTATCTCTGTCTCTATTTCTAATTCCATTCTCTCCCTAGATAAATATAGATGCAGATCATCTGCCTACAAGTCTCTGGGGTTTGTGTTTGTGTGCCTTTGCTGTTTTTCGCAGGTATTTATTTATTGCAGTTTGTTTTTTGTTTCAATTTTGGTACAGGATGTGACCTTTTTGCTCAGGCCATTCTTGAATTTGAGGTCCTCAGGTCTCAGCCTCCCTACTAGCAGGTCTCAGCCTCCCTACTGCACCTGACTTTCTTTGTTTATTATCTCTTCTCAATCACTATACCCAAATGATTCTTTCTTAAAATGATTCGTTATCTCTACAAATACATTGCATGTGTCTTCATGAACGTACACATACTACCTGCCTCTGTGTATATATATGCATAAAACATGTTTCACGTGTGCTATTAGAGTGACTTAGATTTTAATATAAGTTTTGAAATATAGCTTTATTACCTTCCTATCTTACATCTTTATTTGGTTTTATTAATGAGACAGAAATCATTTCTTGTGAAATAAGCAAAGAGATCTCAAAATTTCTTACCATTTTCATAGGTATTTGTTTAGAGAGATGATTTTAAATCTAATTCTTTCATGCATTGAAATGTTCTCCAGTTCTTGCAGGATCATTTTATGTATCATCTCCTAGAGCAAAGTTTTAAAGTAGAATTTGCCATGGTGCATGCACTTTGCATCCACCTGAGCTAATTCATCAAGGATGGGGTCAAGTGCACATTTGACTGTGCCAAAGTTGACACATGGTTTCCACTCCCCAAGGCAGGTGAGGACACCACCGGGCAGGCATGCACCTCCATTACTCTCTAATTTCACTACACAGAGGATTTCTGTAAGTATCTATTTGTGTTTTTCATCTTCATCAATCAACACTGTGCAATTTAAACATTTGTCTGTGTTTTCAGTCATACTCAATGTTATCCTTTCCTGTTTGCCACCTAATATTTATTTTTGTTTGAATTAATCAAAGCATTCGAAACAATTGAAAAAATAGATCAAATATATACACATCTAAAATAATATTTTTGTTCTTAGATTATGGAATATTAGACATGGGATGCAACTAATGTAAGGATGCAAAAAAACTTAATTGAAATTTAAACTCTATACAGTTCATATATCTTCCTATAATTATAATTGGATGGCTCTCTTAATCTTGGGATTATACTTTTATAAAACAAAAATAAAGATCATAAAATGACAAAATACATAAGGAACACTGGGAATACAAGAGTAAGTTTGAGCAAGACACACACGAAATACATAAAATATGTTAACTCTGAGTTTTTCTAAAATGACAATTTCATGATGTCAGATGTGGTCACTTGCAGTATCTGGACTTATCATGCTCACTTTCATATTTTTGATTTTCCAGCTCTATAATATTTGCTAGAGTATGTATTTTTTTTAGTCAAAACTGCAGGCCTCATGTATAGGAGTTCCTTTGGAATAATTGCCTTGTTGGCTCTATGCTGTTAAGAGACTTAGTGAGGAGGTAAAAGAGCCCCGAGGCTGTGCTGAGTCAGCCAGACACAGGCATAATTAGTGCTCTCTGAGTTGCAGAAGTCTGGGGAAGTTAAAGTACTTGAGGGTTAGTGTCTTTGTCTTTGCTTTTAAATGGAAACATCATGGAGCCTGCCACACCTGTAAAAATGTAAATGGATTTAATGGATTACATATAGGTGTGTATTAGATCAGAACAAACATATCCACAAGTACCCATGTACAGACTATATATTACAGAGCACAGAAAACAAACTGTGGATATAGAATAAATAATATTATTTTACACATAAAATGCATATGTTCTTCATTTCATATATATATGCATGTGTAATGGAATGTAGACAGTACTTTAATAAACAATATGAAATTCAAAATCCCTTTAAAAGCATATATGCATATTAACACAACATATATAAATGTACTCACGCAAATCTCAAGTTATTCATGACAAAAAATTTCGTACAGATTTGGTATAATCAAATTAATAAATAGATAAAGTAAAACTGAACTTTCCTGCTGATGAACATTATTGCAAAATTCCCTAGTTTTAGTGAAATAATATTGATTTATATTAGTGTGGGTTATTTTGAGGTGACATATAAAAGAAGATACAAAAGACAAGGTCGTTGAAATAATAGGAGAAAGCCATATATATTTTTGAAGGATATCCCAAATTTGTTATATGCTTTCTCTTATCATTTATGACCTTATGATGCAAGATCTTTAATAGTTAAATTTGAACAAGTTAGCATTGCACATCATATGTATCACATATATACATATCTACACATATGTATATATATTCAAAGTTGAAAATATTTCTATTTCATGGAATAATCTGATTTATACTGTTTAAGAATTTCATACTGAACATATCATGATTTCTTTTTATTATTTTGCTTAGTATTGATTGATGTACAATAGCATTTATTCTGGTTTATTATACATTTATTCTGGTTCATTATAGCACATTGCTAAAAATATATTGTTACTATAGATCTTTAAATATTTTAGCAGTGTCAAAATACACTGTGGTTTATCTCATTTTCTTAAGATATATTTATATTAGTGGATGTTGAAAACTTTTTCTCCAAAACCTGGAACACGACAAGGTTGTACACTCTCAGCCCTTATTCACAGAGCTGGAAGTCCTCGCCAGAGCACTTCGGCAAGAATAAAAACAAAGGGCATCCAAATTGAAGAAGAGGAAGTTAAACTGTCCTTGTTTGTGGACATTATGATCTTATATACAGAAAACTCTAACCCACTGAAAATCTCTTAGAGCTGATAAATGAATTTAGTAAAAATGAAGGAGAAAAAAATCAACATACAAAAATTAGTGATATTTGAATATGTCAACAGTAAAGTAGCTGAAAAAGAAAACAGTAAAGAACTTTCATGTAAAATAGCTATAAAAACACTCTCTAGAATTAAATCTAATTAAGGAGGTGAAAGATCTGTTCACTGAAAATTGTTAAACATTGACAGAAACCAACAGGAGGATACAAGTAGGTAGAAGACATCTTGTATTCAGGGTTTTGGAAAATAAAGTATTTTTTAAAAATATACATACTGCCCAGAATGATCAGATTTAATACTGTCCTCAGCACAGCACCAATGCTGTTCTTCAGAGAAATGAATTGAAAAATATCCAATTTGTTTGGAATCCCAAAAGACCCTGAATAGCTAAAGTAAGGTTGAACCAAAAGAACAAAATTGGAACCTAACTTCAAAACATTGTAATGTTATAGACACCAAAACAATAGTATTGACAAAAAATCACACACAAAGACCCATGCAACAGAATAGAGATCCCAAAAATAAACCCACATTTATAGCCAAATGGATGGTTTCATCAATACACAGAACTAGAAAAACTGGACATTCACATGAACAAAAATAAAACTAGACTCACAACTTTCACCATACACAAAGGTCACCTCAAATGAATTGAAGACTTAAGCATAAGACCTGAAACTATTAATCTTTGAGAGGAAAGGCATAGGGGAGATGCTTCAGGACATTGTTCTGAACAAGGTGATTTTAGGATAGGAACTCAGAAGCACAGGAAATCAAAACAAAAATAGGAAAAATGAGATTAAATCAAATTCAAAAACTTCCATACAGCAAAAGAAACAGTCAACAGAGAAGAGTCAACACACAATGGCAGAATAACATTGGCAAACTGTACATCTGGAAAGGGGTTAATATCCATAAAGAACTCAAATATTTCAATCGAAAACACACGACCTGCTTTTTAAAATGGACAAAATAACTGGACAGAAGTTTCTTAAAGGAAAGCACATAATAACCAATGCATATGTGAGCAGATGCTCAACATCACTGATAATCGGGGAAATGTAAACCAAAACCGTAACAACTTATCAACTCACCACAATTGCAATGATATCTTCAAAAAAGGTAAGAATATAAATGCTGATTAAAGAAACTCAAATACTCTTAGCAGGAATGTAAATTAGTATATAATTATACAAAACAGCATGAATGTTTCTCAACAAACTAAAAATAGAAGGAAGATATGACCCAGAAAGTGACTTATGGGTATATACCCAAAGGAAATGAAATCAAAGAGATATGCATGCTTCCATATATATTGCAGTACTGCTCACCCAGCCAAGACTTCAATCCACCTATTTGCTCACAAATGGATCAATGAATAAAGAAATTGTGGTATATGGACTGTTATCCCATCATAAAAAGATGAAATCCTGTCATTCTGGACAACATGGGTAGATTTGAAGATATTCTAATGAGCAAAACAAGTCAGACACAGAAAATCAACTTTTATGAGATCTTATGAATATATGAAAACTAAAACAGGGGAATTCTCAGAAGCAGATAACAGAATAGTGCTTACCAGAGCCTGGGCAGGTGGTGGGGGGAAATGAGGAGAGGGTAGTCAGTTGTACAAATTATAGGTAGATAGAGAAATAATCATTCTATTGCACAATAGGGTCACTACAGTTAGCAATAATGTATTAGATATTTCTTTTTTTTTTTCTTTTATTTACTTATTGATTCATTGAACACAAATGGAGTACAGCTATTGTTTCACTGGTTGTACACAAAGTAGAGTCACACCATCTGTGCATTCATGCATGTACACAGGGCAATGGTATCTGTCACACATTGTTATTAATTTTACCCCCCACCCACCCCCACCCCTCCCTTCCCTCTATGCTAGCTATCTTTCCTCCATTCTTGCCATCTTTCCCCCCCACATCATGCATCATCATTCATATATCAGAGAGACCATTCGGCTTTTGGATTTTTGGGATTGGCTGATCTCACTTAGCATAAGAGTTTCCAACATCATCCATTTACCTACAAATACCATAATTTTATTCTTCTTTATGGCTGAGTAATATTCCATTGTGTATATATACCACAGTTTCTTTATCCATTCATCTACTGAAGGGCATCTAGGTTGATTCCATAATCTAGCTATTGTGAATTGAGCAGCTATGAACATTGATGTGGCTGCATCACTGAGGCAATCTGATTTTAAGTCCTTTGGGTATAAGCCAAGGAGTGGGATAGCAGGGTCAAATGGTGGATCCATTCCAAGTTTTCTAAGGAATCTCCACACTGCTTTCCAGAGTGGCTGCACCAACTTGCACTCCCACCAGCAATGTATGAATGTACCCTTTTCCCCACATCCTCGCCAACACCTGTTGTTGCCTGTGTTCTTGATAAAAGACATTCTAATTGGGGTAAGATGAAATCTTAAGGTGGTTTTGATTTGCATTTCTCTTATAACGAGTGATGTTGAACATTTTTTCATAAATCTGTTGATTGCTTGTAGATCTTCCTCTGTAAAGTGTCTGTTCATTTCCTTGGCCCATTTATTGATTGGGTTATTGGTGTTCGTGGTGTAAAGATTTTTGAGTACTTGGTAGATTCTGGAGATTAGTGCTCTGTCCGAAGTGTGTGTGGCAAAGATTTTCTCCCACTCTGAAGGCTCTCTCTTCACATTGCTGATTGTTTCCTTTGCTGAGAAGAAGCTTTTTAGTTTCACTCTATCCCAATCATTGATTCGTGCTTTTATTTCTTGCGCTTTGGGAGTCATGTTAAGGAAATCTGGTCCTAGGCCAACATGATGAAGATTTGGACCTATTTTCTCTTCTATTAGGTGCAGAGTCAATTAAAATCCCAATGATGGACCTTATAGAAATAGAGCAAGCAATCATGAAATTCATTTGGAGGAATAAGAGACCCAGAATTGCTAAAGCAATCCTTAGCAAGAAGAGCGAAGCAAGGGGTTTCACAATACCAGACCTCCAACTATACTACAGAGCAATAGTGACAAAAACAGCATGGTATTGGTACCAAAATAGGCAGGTAGATCAATGGTACAGAATAGAGGACACAGAGACAAACCCAAATAAGTACAGGTATCTCATACTTGACAAAGGAGGCAAAAACATGCAATGGAGAAAAGGCAGCCTCTTCAACAAATGGTGCTGGGAAAACTGGAAATCCATATGCAGCAAAATGAAACTAAACCCATATCTCTCACCCTGTACAAAACTCAACTCAAAGTGGATCAAGGACCTAGAAATCAGACCAGAGACTCTGTATTAGATATTTCTAAATAACTAGAAGTCTCTGCACTCATTTCAAGAAATGATAAATGTACTACAGTGATGGATATGGTAATTATCCTCATTTTACATATATTTATATAGAGAAATTTCAAAACATCACATAGCACCTCATAAGATGCAAACATATTATTTCAATTAAAAATAATAAGAAATGTGAAAATCAAGCTTTATTGAATATCCCAGCAGTTATGTTCCTAGGAAAAATCATATATAAATGTTTTACTCATCTTAATAACTACTTATCATGGTAATAACATATTCCAGTCAGTGAAGAGAAATAGAGGGCTTTATAATAATACTATTTGAATTTTCATTAAGATGTGAGATAACTAGGAACAATCTGTAAAATTACAGAATTGCTGGACTATGGCTTACAAGGTGCATAGAGGACTTTTTGTTCTATCCCTTAATTTGTCAGACCAGCAATATAAAATGAAAAAGAAGGATTAAAGCCTTTCTAATGATTATATTTAAAGTAACACCAGGGCTGTGAGTTGGACTTGAATCATGCCTTCAAATATCTATCTTCTTTTTTTCCCATCATGAATCTGGATCATCTTCCTGGATTTAGGTCATATGTAAAATATGTAACTTATGTTAAAATTCATATAAATTTATTAATAAGAAACATTTTTCTTTATTTAATGTAAAAGAAAGTAAAATTGTCCTATGATCAAGAAAATGTCACTCTAACGTGTATATTATATAAAACTCCATATCATATTTGTTAATGAATTTAGCAAATTGCATATTTAAGACTCTTCCTTCCCTATTTCTCTTGTAACTCAAAATTTGGATGATGCTCAGATGGGAACAACTTTGAATTAAAACATTTCATTTTTACACACACATTTCCTAAGACTAAATTTTATTTTTCTGCAACAAAATATTTAATATTTATGAAAAATAAAATGATTTTGGTAATCACAGTATATTTTTATTGCTAATACTTTATTTCTCTCATTTCTATAAGTAGCATGTTTTTAGTTTTATGTTTATGAGAATGTACAAAAGTAGTACCCTCATTAATTGCTAAGATATGGACTGAGATTGCTAACCATCTACTATAGAATCAAGACTAATGAAATTAATATTTTTAAACAATGAAAAGGTATTTTCTTCTCCAAATTATACTTCCATAGCTTTGCATTAAAGATAATTTTCAATTATTATTGTCACTTTATGAATTCTCACTAGAAAAGTTCAAAAAAATTTTAAAAGACCATCTTTATTATTGAATTGCTGTTTTTCTTCTTTGTATGATAAATAGCTCAACCTTGTTTTCCCTTAATACAGTAATACCCAAAGGTAGTGTTATTTGAAGGCTAGAGTTTTTAATCTGATCTCAAATCTCTTAATTTTTATGAGATTAGACATGCAGTTGAAAATACATAGCCACAGGCAAAGATTTCACATTCAGTTTCATCAAGAAAATAGTGCCCCTAAAAATTTGAATTTTCTTATGAGGCAAAAAAATGTTACACTATCCGGATCAATGCTCACAATGAAAATATGGAATACCAAACTATCAGTACATAGAGTATTCTAACACCACACTTTGTGTTAGAATAACGCATTCCTAGGTGTGGTCCACACAAGCCCACCTCCTCTCCATCCACTCCACTCAAACGTGATCTCAAGGTCCGCACCATCTCGAGTGGAGATATTTCATATGCATTTTTCCTTGTGTATATGTATGTATTTGTTACTTTTAGTCAAATCATTATCCTTTAGTGGACTATCCTTTTTTAATCTTTTCACAATGGGTTTCCCATATTGCCCTTTTCATAAGAATGAGATTCTTCAGTATCATCTACTAAGTTTCGCAGTTATTATCATTTATTTGTGAGAATGGGTATGGTGAGTTGGTTTACGAATACCTCAGTCAAGGAATCTCTCATTCAGGGCCTCAAAACCTCTTCCTAGTGATTTACAATTTGTTACTTTTTTTTTTCAATTCAAATAAGGCAACTTATACCTTCTGAATTTTTGTTGTTATTCACTGGTTACACATCAGGGCACATCACTATAATGTTGTTGGTGAGGAATTTTGTGGTGAGAAAGTCTGTAATTTAATAACCCTGTATTTATACCTTGACTCCACCACTTGCATAGGCAGACAAACTTGAACATGTGTTTAAGTTCTACAAGGATCCATTCTCTCATTCGAAAAATGGCAATTACAACCCTTTATAGAAATGTTTGGATAATTAGTTAATGGGACAGGTATGAGAAACACAATGGAGTGACTTAAAATATCAACCGTTAAGAAATCTTAGCTATTATTTAACATTGATAATGCTATTCATTGAGGTGCATATGCAATTTATGATGTCATTTTGAATGTGGGATTAAACATAGATCCCATCTTTAAAATGCATGAAATTAAAATAGAAAAGAAAGCAAAAATATCTGAAGGATCTACAAATGTTGGATTCTCTCAGTATTTTGCTTATACTTCTTGATGTACATTTAGCAGATTTTGAGGGAACTTTGTTGATGATGGAAGGCCATGGTCCTTCAGCTCTGGACACGGTGGTGGCCCTACCTATTTGCTCATTCAGGGCATAAATACAGAAAAAGTTTTCTGTTTTGTTTCTATTTAGAAAATGCAGACCTCTCAGTATCTGTACTAAATAGACCATCCCAGTGGTTTAATTAGAAAGCTAAGGACATTCACTTGATAATTTACAGTTTTTAGTATGTCCTGTTCAAGAAGAAAAGATGCATAAGGACAAAAGCCCATGTGCACAAACACATCTGGCAGTCATTCCACATTCGTGTTATGTTATACACTAAATATCAATGTCCATGAACGAAATTCAGGTTCCTTATAACATGGGGATACCAAACAACGTAGTCCTCATGCTATGTTAAATGGTAGTACAAAATTTGTGTATATTTCATGTTTCACCCTATTTTCTATTTTAATATTATACATTTTAAAGATAGGATTCAGGTTTAATGCTTCTTTCCAAAATTCATCAATTGCACATGGATATTGTCCATGGGTAATATTGATTATTCACTTTGCCATAATTAGTATTTGATGTGGACAAAGAGGAAAAATGCTCAACAATGTCTAAACTAAACAGCACAATGTATGGAGAAAGTATTTCCAATTTTTTAATGTAAACATGTATCAACAGAATAAAAGGAATATTGTTAAAGAGCAACCATAACATGCCATTTGAAAGAATTACAAATCAAAAGACGTTCACCTCGTCTGAAATCAACATATATACAGAGTACCAGTGTTTTAAGATTATATTTTAAAAATACCATGCCATATAAGATCACTACCATTTCAACTCTGAAAATAGTCCCTCCAACTCTGACATTTTCTATATTCTTTAAAAGGTCAGATAAATGTCATTTCGTGTTTCAGAACCAACTTCAGAGCATCAGTTGTATCAAAAGAAGATTTCATTACTTCTGACTTATCAGCTGCTCACACTCTGCTTCTCCTAACCATGCTCTGCGCACTCCCAGATGTGCAGTCTTCAGGTGGCTCTCTCTTCTCTTCTCTTCTTTTTTTTTTAATTTTTAATCTATCACACCATTTCTCAGCCCAGACTGTTTCATTCAACATATTTAAAAGACATCCCCAGTTGGTTTGCTTCACCTGGTTCCAGGTCCTGACCACAGGTGGCCACCATTTCCACTTCTGCTGTTCTTGACCCCAAATCCCAGATTTGCAAACATACTTTTTATCACAGAGACAAGCTCCTCTGAGTAAGTGAAGCAGTAACGACGGAGCACGTGATGTGTGTACCACGCTTCCCTCTCAGAAACTCCCACTCACATTTTCCAGACACTCAGGCTAAACCTTTCCCACAAAGCTATTTCCAAATCCCACCAGCCTTGCCAAACCTGGAGTCCTGTGTCCACCCTTCCCTAGAAGATCAAGACCATTCAACATGCTGTCACTCAATTTCACTTGCATCTATTACATTAGGTGTCTGTGATTTTAGTCTTCCTATCATCCTTCCTTCCTTCCTTCCTTCCTTCCTTCCTTCTCTTCTTTGATGCTGGGAATTGATGAGGAGACCTTCTAAATGCTAAGCACATGCTCAACCTGAACTGTCCCACTTCTTTCATTCTTTTTTGGTGACAGCCAGAAGAAAGGAGAAGGAGTGGGAGGAGAAGGAGGAGGCAGTAAAGAGGAGGGTGGGGTGGGTAAGGGGAGTCCAGGGATGGAGGGAAGAGTAAGGGAAGGATACAGTGATGTAACTGGAGAGAGCCCCGCACACACAGGTGTGCAGAGGAAAGCCCTTCACTTCAGCATTTCATCCCCTTCAAATGATCTAAAGCATGCTCATTATTTATGCTTTCTCATGTTTACTTCTTTTATAAAAAACTGAGTCCAACCTCACAAACATTCCTACTGTCAAAACAAAGTTAAACATTAAAATTCCTAAACCTTCCTAAGCTAATGTCACCCTGTCTCACTGGCTTGGACATCACACGCCAGAAACGAATATTCCATACAATCCTGTCTATTTAATAGTGACTCCCAGTAATTGTCTTCCTCACTGCATTGTGCAGAATGATGTGTGCTCATCCATTACAGGCTGATGCTTGTCCTCAGGGTTTTCTTTGCCATTTTTGTGACATTGAATATCACCAACTATACTGTCCGCCACACGACTTCCTTGGCTGCTGTGACTTGGGACTGGTTTTGCTTAAGTACTGATATTCCTACTCCAATTCTTCTCTTACTCCCCTTTTCTCCTTTTCTATAAAATTGTAATAAATTTTACAGACCATGTGCTGTAGAGTATTGGGGAGCTCAGAAGGCACCCACAGATGCTCTAGCCTTGGTGTGGAACTGCAGCTGTAACTCAGACTCCGTGTCCAGCCTGCACTATTAGACGTTATTGTACATTGCACAGAGAGTTGCTATCTCCTTGGTGATCACCATTAACTGTTCTTTACTGCATCATTGCTACAAGGACATCTCAGGAATTCTGTCCACAATTTGGATCTTGCTTCAGAACCATGGTCCCTACTTCCCACTTTTTGCTGGGTATCAGGATATTCAATCTCTATCAAAAATTTTGTAATGTTATATATACACTTAAATCAATTCCCCCGTTAGAGATTGTAAATTGTATTTCAGGTGTGTGTGTGTGTGTGTGTGTGTGTGTGTAATGTAAGCAGCACGGCCACTTTGATTTCTAGGCAAAGGAACACTGAAGTTAGTTTTCTGCAATCTTGTCATCAATGTGAATAAGACTCTTCACATTGATGTGAGAGATTATGTACCATCTGCTTTACTATAACTTATGTACTTTCGAACATGAAAATACATGGATACTGGACTTCTCTAGATTTATTATACACTCTGATAAATAATTCAACCTCATACAGTTCTTGAATTCTAGGTTAATCATTTGTGTGTGTCTGAGCACACAGGAAATCTCTATTTGCTTTATAGGATTAGACATTTTTTATAATTCATAAAGTAATGATATTATTTGAAATAGTGACTTATTCAAATAAATCCCTTGATCACTTAAATAAAAGCATATTTAAATGGTACTATTCTTTGGATTTTCTTCATATGATCACCTATATTCTTTTAAATAGCTACTTGCCCCTAGACACAATGTTAGATTTGTATCCTTATTTCCTATTACATTTAAAGACAGTCTAACAGTTTTATAAAGCTTAACTGCATACTATTGTTTGGTAGATAATAGAGTTATTTAAATTACCATAACTAAGGATGAATACACTTTGAACATCACTATCAAAATTTTATAAACAGATGTGACATTCAACTGTCCATTGTATTAAAGAAATTTCAATCTAAGAGATTTTTGCATAAAAATTATATCCTAAAATTATGTATACTAAAAGAATAACCTTTAAACAGACTCATAATACAGAAGACTAATTTTAATTTTCTGTTGCCAGGGCATTACACAGGAAATTAATTAGAATTCAAAGGAGAGCACATACCTTTCTTTTCCAATGTACCGTACTCTGATGAAGAACACATCAAAATTGACTAAGAGGGGAGAATGTTATATCTTATATCTTTGTCCTTTAAGTTGTTAAGTAAGTATCCTCATAAGTGATGGAAATTTTGTACTATTTCCATGCACACAGAAATTATGCACAAACAGCAGAGTGCTTGTTTTGCAGTAAGATTCCACTCAAAAACAGATCGGTACACTACAGAGAAATTCATGCAATTAAATGTCTTCCAAATGTACATGAAAACATTCTAAAGTCCTAAATTTCTTGTTAGTTAAAGAATTTCTGCTTCTAATTAAGGATTAAGTATAAAATACCCATTCATTTCATTAAATTGTTCCTTCATTTGACTGAAGAACGATATAGCTCTTATTAACAAATGCCTTTTCTATATATATTATAATATTATGTTTCGTATAATGAATTCATAAACATTAATATAGTTCAATTAATTAGTTCCATGTAAATAGAGACTCAATGGTAATCCAATATATTTGTGTAAGGGGGAAATGTGTTTATTCTGTCTTCACTTCTGAGATACAAAGAAAAATATATCTTGCTTAGGTGCTGTTGATGAAATTAACACCCTAACGAGAGAGAGAGAGAGAGAGAGAGAGAGAGTGAGCTTGTGATTGATTTGATTTCATTCTGGAATGTAACTGCAAGGAATTGTAAATAAATAAATGAATAAATGAAAGTAATTTCTATTTAGAACCAAATACTATTGGGGAATAGGCTCATAAGATTCCATTTATATTGGTGAATAGGCTCATAAGATTCCATATAGCCATATTCTTAATCTAATGTTTCAAATCTGACAGCTTCTTTTCATAAGTTTTGGCACACTGTAATTACACATAACACTGGGATTAATTATATCATGCTCACATGTGAACTGTGGGGAAAAGGTAACCTTGTACATTGTTGGTCACACTGCAAATTAGTGCAATCCCTGTGGATAGCATTGTGGGATTCCCCTGAAGAGTAGAAAGGAACCATTGTGTATAGGAGATACCAAGTTGTGGTGTATTTACACAATGGAGTGTCACTGAGCCATAAAAAAGGAATGTTGGCTTCTTCTATAAAACAAATACAGTGTATATATTTAAGTTTATAGCATGATGTTTTGATATACGTAATATTGTAAGATGATTAATATAGTGAAACTAATTAATGCATCCATCACTTCACATGACTTTGGGGATGGGGTGACATTATTTAAGATGTATTTTCTGGGTAAATTTCAAGAATTCAATACAGTATAATTCCCTATAGTTATCCTGCTGTATGCTTGATCACCAGAGCTGATTCATTCTGGGTCACCAAATCACTGAATCATTTGATCCGTAGCTTCCAATTCCCCCTTACCCTGATCCCTGGTACCCGCCATTCTACTCTCTGTTCTGTGAATCTGAATACTTGAGAATCTGCATATAAGTGAAATCCTGCAGCTTTTTCTTCCTGGGTCTGCCTGTCTTATTCCAGTTAGCCTAATGTTCTCCAGATTATTTTCTATTGCCACAAATAGAAGGATTTCCTTATTTGTAAAATATGTACAGTACTCACTCCATTGAGAGAGAGAGAGAGAGAGAGAGTGTGTGTGTGGGTGTGTGTGTGTGTGTGTGTGTGTGTGACCCACCGGACCTTTAGGCTGTTTGCAGGTATCAGCAGTTAATAATGCTAGAATGAACACGGAAATGCACATACTCCTCAGGATACAGTTTCCTCCCAGTGCATAGTTTCATTTTGTTGAACATTGCCTTTGCTCTGCAGGAAGTTTTTAGTCTTGATGGCATAGTCTCACTAGCTTTACTTTTTCTTTTTTTCTTTTCTTTTCTCTTTTTTCTTTTCTTTTCCTTTCCCTTCCCTTCCCTTCTCTTCTCTTCTCTTTTCTTTTCTTTTTCCAAACCTTTGCTTTTTGTGTTCTATCAAAATATGATCGCTACAGTCACACCACTGAAGAACTTTCCCACTACCTTTTGTTTTTGAAATATTTAAATTTCTGGTCACATATTTAAAGCATTTTGATTGATTTTTGTGTATCTGTCCAAAGACGGTCACATGTCCATTTCATTTTCACATGTACATTTGGAGTGCTCCTAACAATCAGTGAAGAAACTCTCTGCTCTCCCCATTGCATAATCTCGGATCAGTCGTCAAAGGTTAGGTGACTGTGTATCTGTGATTTTGTCTCTTCGGTCTCTATTTTTCTGTTCCATTGGTCTGAGGATCTGTTTTCATACTAGTCCCACACCTACTTGATAAAGTTTTATAGTATAATTTGAATCTGATAGGATGATATCTCTAACTTTGTTCTTTTGGCTTAAGATTATTTTGGCTATTCAGAGTCATTTGTGGTTCCATTTGAATTTTAGAATTATTTTCTGGGAAAAACACCTTCAGAATTTTGATATAGATTACATGGAATCTGTAAATCACATTAGGCTTTATGAGCATTTTAACAATACAAATTCTTACAAACCTTACAAAATAGCTTTTCGTTTATTTTCATCTTCTTAATTCCTTTTATTAATATTCTGGTGAACAGATCTTTCATCTCTAACTTCTAAGCAATCTATTTTTTTGATGGTATTGTTAACGGACTTGTCTTGATTTCTTTTCGGATCACTTGCTGGTAGTGCCAAAATCCATGGGGTGGCACTATTGGGAGTGGTGGAGACTAGGAGGTGGGCCCTGTAGAAGGACTTCAGTCACTGTGAGCTTGCCCTCAGGTAACAGAGGGGCTCCTGCCCCGTCCTCGTCCTCTATTTCACTTCCTGCCCCTCCACACTTTGCTCAGTATTGCACCTGACCGCCTCAGCCATGGCCCAGAGGAGCTGCTTCTCAGCCTGGAGTGCACTCCAGAAGCCGTGGTGGAGGGAATAAAGTTGATACTTGAAAAAGCAGAGGTGAGAAGTGAGGAAAAATGCAGTCTTACCACAGAGTCTTACCTAAAGCCACATGTGTGGGACGGCCCTTGTAAACTGCAGTGCCTTTGAAAACCTACAAGATCATTCCAAGATTTCCAGCCCCCATCTTAACAAGAATGGAATTCTCTCCCTCCTCCCTTTCCCCTTCCTCCTCCCCTCCCTCCTCCCTTCCCTCCTGCCTTCCCTACTCCCTCCTCCTCTCCCTCCTCCCCTCCTTACTCTCCTCCCTATTCCCTCCTCCTCTCTCTCCTCTTCTCCCTCCTCCCTTCCCTCCTCCTCTCCCTCATCCCTTCCCTCCTCCTTTCCCTCTTTATCCCCCTTTCTTCTCCCTTACTCTCTTTCTCTCTCTCTCCATTTTACAATACCTGAGTTAAGTGTCAGCTCAGGGCTTATTCATCAGACCCTGTCTTCACACTCTCTCTCAGGCAAGGAAAGAGAGATTTCACTGAGAAATCAGAGACTGGGTCTGCTCTGGGGGGTAATTAGGTTAAGTTAACCATGTAAGCAGTAGTGGCAGGGAAGGGAAAGGACTGCGGGGACTTCTAAGACTGGGAGCCCCATGGAGACCCATGAGGAGAGACAAGTACTCCCCTCAGGAGCTGGGGGGCTCACCTTGGGAGGGAGGCAGAGAGAGTTTGGAGGCAGAGAACCTGGAATGGAATACATGCAGTTGGGAAAATAATACAAATAAACCTGTTCTTACTAAACAGTGCCAGGTGTTGTCCTCAGCTGAGACCCTGCTATTTCTCTTCAGCATGTGTTCTGATAACTCAGTGTGTGTGTGTGTGTGTGTGTGTGTGTGTGTGCGCGCGTGCGTGTGCATTCTTAACTTTTCAGAAAATTTAAAATACTAATATTTAGAGTTTTCCATTCTGGTCCATATTCAATCAAGGAATTGCTGTAAAAAATTATCTGTGTACAATAGAATATAATTTTAAAATTGTGTGAATTGGAAGACATTTATCTGTAAATATTTTCCTATGAAGCTTGTTAAGTAAGTGAATCAAATGGCTTAACAAGATGGTGATTCCTATTTTGAGAAAAAAAAAATTAACAACACTCTTAGATTTCCCTGAAGCTACAGAAAACGAGAGCATACAATTTTGTAAAATTATACATTTGCCTTTCTTATCCTTAAAAGAACAGCTTTAAAAATATCATTTATTGCTCATTAATACTATTCAGAAGTGCCAGATAAAATGTGCACATATTCTCCAAAAGGATTTTGCCCTTTTGTGATAAGTGTTTTAAAGCTGAATATTTGTGCACTGAATTCCACACAGTACCATTTCCTGTGGGAGAAAAAAGAAGTTTTCTTCATTTAGCCTTCATTTTTCAAAATAAAAACCAGTATTTTCATGTTAATATTTTAATAGTGCAAGGCATTCCTTTTTGGGGTTTGGTGGGTACTGGAGATTGAACTCGGGGTATACTTGACCACTGACCCACATTCCCAGCCCTATTCTGGATTTTATTCAGAGACAGGGTCTCACTGAGTTGCTTAGTGCCTCCCTTTTGCTGAGACTGGCTTTGAACTCGAGATCCTCCTGCCTCAGCCTCCCAAGCCACTGGGATTGCATAAAGCATGGCATTCTGTAACACATTTCATAAGGGAAATTTTTATTCTATTGTATAAAATATTTGAATTAAAGCATCATTTATCATGCCTAATCAATAAACAGATGTAAATATATTTGTGATTTGCATATAAGCACTGCCTCTATGATCACTCACCTTGAATCTTGACATATGCATAAATGTGTATGTGAGTTAGGACATGGTAGCCTGTAGTGTGTCCCCACAGGCTTCCAGCCATTAGCTTCTGTGTTTCTGTGACTGCCTGTTCACCTAAGTCAGTCCCACAACCTGGGAGCTGTCCACACCAGCAATGCCAGAAAGCTGATGTACAAGCAAACCAGCCTCCTCGAGTGCTTGTCCCGTGAGTAAGATACTTCAGAGATATCTCCTTAAACCTTCTCAGAGTTCCCTCACAGCACAGGTCAGCACATCCACCTGGTGCCTGGCATGCTCCCTGCATCACCTCCCCTACCTGCCAGCCATTCACACCTGCCTGACAAACCACTCAGAGGCTCAGAGTCAGGATCTGGTGGACAGAAAGGCAGGGCCTCCTGTGTATCCTTCAAGGGTCCTTGTGCATGGTAGACACCCCATAAATCTAGGTAAGTGTGTGTCTATTTCATATCCAAGAATATACAGGTGTCTTGGAGGTTCTCATGAACCTTCTGACATGCCCATCTGATGGGCCCTCCCTCTTGCCCTCCCTTTTATCCCCATGACTTTGCATCTCCACACGCCTGTCATTGAGCCTCCCTTCTCTTACCCAGCAGAAAAGATGGGTGAAAACAGGAAAATACACCCTGCACACAGTATAAATCTGCTTCTGTAATTATATGTATTTTTTATTGTAATTAAATAGCGATACGTAATGACATTCAATATTCATCAGTACAGTGTTATATAAAGTGCTTGATGTCACTCAGACCTGGCAAGATGATTGTGAATTTTTATTATATGATGTTGTGCCTGTCAAAGTTCACCCAGTTATTCACAAAACTTCAGAAAATAAAAGATGTAAAAACAAAAATTGCCTTGTTCACACATTTTGAAGGGCAGGGTAGGCACACGTTGTGAACCTGATCACAGTCTATGAAGTGATGAATTTTGGCATTTTAAATGTAAGGGAATCATTTTTCTACAAGTAGAGTCATTTAAAGGCAGATGTATTCCAATGGGGTTGAACACTCCTTGGAGAAGTAGTATACTTTAATTTCTTTCTCATATTAATTTGGTATAAAAGACCTTAACATTTTTATAAAGCATTTGTTTAATTGTCATTTGTTAACCTAAGTTGAGTAATTAACATATTTACATTATTTCATATTCATTTTCTCAGTTTTAAATATGAGCTTTTTTTTGCTTTTTTTAAAAATTTATTTATTTTTTGATTCATTGTACACAAATGGGGTACAACTTTTCATTT